>WBZZ01001326.1:55000-92500 GCA_019918135.1 Paulinella micropora
TTTCGTAGTAGAGCTGAAAAGGAATTTACAATGATGGACGGTAGGTGACTGATCTATTATATAATATTCACATTAATATTTTACCAATCAATATACTAAGTTAATATGTAGTACTATACTATCATCAACTTGCCACTCACTTCAAATTCAACTAGTCACGTGATGATGAATATAGTTCAAGTCACAGTTAACTGTCAGTACAATAACAGTGGCAGTGACGTCGCCGCTTTAACAATTCAACTGACTGTTATATATTAATATATACTAGGCTTCCACTCGGATTTAAATAATTTACTCCGCCTCACTGCCGGGCCACCGCCGGGGAGCCAGTTTGCCACCGACCGCACTGATCCGACTTGATTGATCTGATATATGACTCATGATTTGACGTGACCATCGGTGGCCACCCGGGGGCCGTAGGCTATTCTTTTGTTTTCTTAAGAAGTAGGACAATATAAGTGATGTGGGAAGCAGGTTTAACGTCTCCTAGGCGTCCCCAGTCGACTAACTAACCAGCTCCACAAGAACTTTAATAGAATTGCCTTCACAACAGACAAAAGCCCGACAAACAACCAAAACAAATGACGACAACTCTAAGACTTAAATTTCTGGTGCCACCAATGCCACCCATACCAGAAAATATAGTGACAATATTAACTAACGTATTAACCGGTTGTATTAATCTCATCACCTAGGTCCCTTCCCAAGCTCCCCCTTGATGGCATTAATACCTACACACACCCTAACAAAGAATGATTCCATTGCTGATTCCGTCTTATAGCGGAATACCTTCTTGCCTTTGGAATCAACATATTCTTCAATTATAGTCGGCTTTGCTAAGTTAGCAAAAGTGTATGATTCATTCATCCAGGCTAAAGCAGTGTTTATCAACTCTTTGAATTTTTCTATACTATTACATTCGCTGGCGAGTCGGCGCAGGTCATCAATCGTGTTGATATTACGGACGATAGGGGGCGATAATTCGTGAATTTTCATGCCTTTACCCTCGCAACTACTATCGTGGCAGTAGAAATACAGCCCGTCTCTTCTCCACACTACATAGCAATTGTCGCTGTTATTTTCGTCCCCGTTTATAATACATACTCGTGTCTCTATGGTTTTTAAAACAAACATTCTCTGCTTTATTTCAACAATTTCTACATTTGGTATTTTGCTGAGTATAATTTCGCGTATTTCGTCCAATGTAATATGTTGATATCGCTTCAAAGTTGTATATTCAGGAATTTTGATGTCGTAAAATGTATTGTCATCGGATCGCATAATCAAATGATCGTCTATTTCCACATCTTGTAGCAGTTTCAATGTGTTTGTTTTTGGGGTGTATGAATACGGAAGCAAAACGCGGTCGCTATCCTCTTTATGAGAGTAGATAGTGCGAAAAGCCCTGTTTTTGCTATAGACGGAAATATCAAGTATGGTTCGCAATTCAATATTATTGTCGGCTCGTTCAAATGTGAAACAAAGGTCGGGATAATCTTTTTCAATCACAACTTCCACATACTTCCAAAACTCTTTTTGTGTTTCGCAGTTTTTAAATACCAATCCATTATCGTAAGAAAAATGGCACGACATTTTACCATTCTTGCTCGCGTCTAAGTATTTGGCTTTTTTGGGATTATACTTCAAACCCACATTAGCAAATACATTTTCGATAAGTGTGTTCCACCGCTCATACATTTTTTCTCGTGAGATTGATAATTCATCGCCATCAATGTCGGCAAACATTCGTTGGGGTTTGTTTTCCATTAATACTTCATAGTATTGCTTTTGGTCATTGGGCGTTTTTTCAATCAATTCAATGAAATCCTCTTGGCATGGCGTAGTGGTAAATTGTTTATTCCCCCACTTGACAAGAACCACATC
The DNA here is from genome assembly GCA_019918135.1 of Paulinella micropora. NCBI lineage: Eukaryota > Cercozoa > Imbricatea > Euglyphida > Paulinellidae > Paulinella > Paulinella micropora. Next base: position 56,885 of record WBZZ01001326.1, read on the forward strand.
CTGTGGTTTATCTCTCAGTGTTTCTTCTTGTTTCCAATACCATTGTTCATTGGTCAGTGTCGGTGCGGTCATGTTATATAGTCGCTCGGATCTTTTTTATAAAAATAAATCAATTATTCTATATATCCGTATATCCATGTATATCATTGTCCTTAACAGGAAATTATAATTTTTTTATATCGTTATGCAAAAAAAATAACTCCTTTTTTTTAATTATTCAAGCACCCGCATTTAATAAATCCTTTGTATTGTCCGCAATGTTCGCAGTGCTTTAATCTATTTATTAAGCAGGCTTTGTGATAATACTTGTCTCTGTTTGGATACTTTTCCACTACCTTTTTTGGAATTGCCCTGTTGCTATTACAGTAACAACAAAATTTGATGTTCGGATTGTCAATGGTGCGGATGAGCAATGACAGGTCTTCGTTCATTTTGTCGTTCTCAAACCGCTTGATGCATTCAGAGCCTAGCACCATTTCGTTCCCGTTTTTTACATTTTTATGATGTAGTTTTTTATAATCTCGTGTGAGCAACAACAATATTGTTTTTCCCCTTTTTCTATACTTTTCACGAGTTTCCAGTCGGCCGTGTTCCACTTTCCATCGGGTAATATAAATGAAACGGCATTAACTAGATTTAGGAAATAATTTCCGTTCACGTAATCCAAATGAAGTTGTAAGTCTTCATACGTCCAGTACGATCGGAGGTGCCTGAGAGGTGTCCATGGTTTATATAATAGCATATATATTTTTATATATAAAATAAATTATATATTGTTTAACATATTATTACGAAAAGCCCTTAATTCAAGCAATCGGCTTTTTGTTTTTCATATTTCTCCTTCCGCGATATTTTTATCTTCTCTTGATTCTTATAATAGTATGCTTTGGCGTTTGCCCTATTCTTATCTGGATGAGCCTTCAAAAATGCTTTCGCCCTTTCCCTTCTCCGTTGAACGATTTCTTCCTTGGTGAATTGAGGTGTCCTCGGCATCGCGTATCCTATATATAATTATATTATTTTAATTATTTTAAATAGAAAATCCATCTGCGCCAAAAATACAAAAACGCGGTTGAAAACGACTCGGACACCTGAGAGTGGTATTGAGCAGGCTGAGCGCGACAATTCGTGTTAGTATTAATCCATGTCCGAGTCCGACCCCCGCGGGGCGGAAATTTTTGGAAGTGTCTATTAGAAAAATGGGGAGAGGAAGAAAAAATTTCTATTTCTTACTTGAACCTCGGACAGGTCGGACATGTGTAATAGGAAGAAGTATTATACAATAAATATTGAAATTTAATAACCGAAAAGTGGCCGACCTTGTAAGTGTCAAGTAGGACACGGCCGACCCTAAGGTCGGACAGCAATAGGAGAAGGTATTATCACTCACCCTGCTCTTATATTCATCCTCTCGCTTGCTATAATAAAAAACGTAAGGGTCAATATTGCATTTAAGGTTAAGGGTCAGTATTACTATAAAGCAATAATGCCAACCGCATCTGAACAACACGCGAATCAACAAGAGTATATCTCGCAAAAATATGGAGATAGTTTTGCATTCTTAAGGATGCAAAAATACCAAGGAATATTATGAGAAGAATAAAGAAAAAATAGCACAAAGAAGGAAGCAACAACGTCAAGAAAATAAGGATAAGATAAAGGAATACAATAAGGCATATTACGAAAAGAAAAAGAATGCGAATAAAGCACATTATGATAGCAAAGAGCATGTATTATTGGATATATACCAGAAGGCTAGTCTTGACAGACGAAAACAATACAAAGCAAAATATCGAAAGATATACAACGAGCAACTAAACAACCTTAAACTTGAATACGAGAAAAGATATGGAGAAAAAGCAGACAATAATATAGATAGATGGACTAGTTATTTTAACGAAAACAGAAAGCCCATCAATGTAATTATGCCAGCAAAATAATATCGTTATGGCTGAGCCGATGCCACCAGCTTTTGGAAAAAAGAATTCCCGCGAATGTCACCAGCAACACCCAGTCAGATTGCTGACTGGCTGACTTTAGACTAAAATCAGAAATCAGAATTCTGACTGGACAGGTTTTTCATTCAAAATATGTCCTTACTTCCGCGAGAAAAGATTTTTTCTGTATGTTTTATGTGTATCCCCCCTAATCCCCCCCCCCCCATTTTTGGGTGATGCTCATTTATGTATACAGACCTGTCTATTCAAGTATTAAATACAAGCACAGAGAAACAGAAAAACACACATAGGACGACATAAAAAAACGACATAGGAAGCAAAAAAACATACCCTTGTTTTACAAAAAACGACAAACTAAGCACACTAAGAGAGATTTATACGAAATAACGACAAAAACCATATAAAAGTTTATATACAATTTTATGAAATAAAATTGTGTTTTTGTCGTTATTTCGTATAAATCTCTCTTAGTGTGCTTAGTTTGTCGTTTTTTGTAAAACAAGGTATGTTTTTTTGCTTTCTATGTCGTTTTTTTATGTCTTCCTATCTCTCTCTCTCTCTCTCTATCTCTCTCTCTCTCTGTCTCTCTCTCTCTCTATATATATATATATATACATGTATGTATGTAAGTACGTAAGTATGTACATATGTATGTATGTACATATGTATGTATATATGTATGTATGTATGTATGTATGTGTATGTATGCATGCATGTATGTATGTATGTATGTATGTATGTATGTGACATTGTATGTATGTGTGTATGTTTGTACGTTTGTATGTCTGCAGGTGTACATGTGTACATGTGTATGTGTGTATGTATGTATGTATGTATGTGTGTATGTATGTATGTGTATGTATGACATATGCATATGTATGTATGTATGTATGTATGTATGCATGTATGTATGTATATATGTATGTATGTCTGTATGTTTGTACGTTTGTATGTCTGCAGGTGTACATGTGTATGTATGTGTGTATGTATGTATGTGTGTATGTATGTATGTGTATGTATGACATATGTATGTATGTATGTATGTATGTATGTATGTATGTATGTATGCATGTATGTATGTATATATGTATGTATGTTTGTATCTGTCTATCTCTCTATCTATCTATCTGTGTTTGTATGTATGTTAGTATGTATGTCTGTATGTATGTATGTGTGTACGTATGTATGTATGTATATATGTATGTATGTATGTATGTATGTATGTATGTATTTATGTACGCATGTATATACGTATGTATGTATGTATGTATGTATGTATGTATGTATGTATGTATGTTATGTATGTATGTATGTATGTACCTACGTACGTACGTACGTATGTATGTATGTATGTGTGCATGTATGTATGTATTTACGTATTTATGTATTTATGTATCTATGAATGTGTATGCATGTATATATGTATTTATATATGTAGGTATATATGTATGCATGTATGTATGTATGTACGCATGTACATCTGCAGGTGTGTATGTATGTATGTATGTATGTATGTATGTAGTATGTATGTATGTATGTTTGTACGTATGTACGTACGTACGTATGTATGCATGTATGTATGTATGTATGTATGTATGTATGCATGTATGTATGTATGTAACATATGTATGTATGTATGCATGCATGCATGTATGCATGTATGTATGTATATATGTATGTATATATGTGTGTATATATGTGTGTAGCATTCCATGTATGTGCGTATCTATGTACGTATGTATGTATGTATGTATGTATGTATGTATGTATGTATGTGTGCGTGTACGTACATATATATATATGATCATTTATGTATATAGACCTGTCTATTCAAGTATTAAATACAAGCACAGAAAAACAGAAAAACACACATAGGAAAAAGCAAAAAAACATACCCTTGTTTTACAAAAACGACAAACTAAGCACACTAAGAGAGATTTATACGAAATAACGACAAAAACACAATTTTATTTCATAAAATTGTATATAAACTTCATTTATATGGTTTTTGTCGTTATTTCGTATAAATCTCTCTTAGTGTGCTTAGTTTGTCGTTTTTTGTAAAACAAGGGTTTTTTTTTTTGCTTCCTATGTCGTTTTTTTATGTCGTCCTATGTGTGTTTTGTTGTTTCTCTGTGCTTGTATTTAATACTTGAATAGACAGGTCTATATACATAAATGATCATCACCCAAAAATGGGGGGGGGGGGATACACTTAAAACATACAAAAAAAATATTTTCTCGCGGAAGTAAGGACATATTTTGAATGAAAAACCTGTCCAGTCAGAATTCTGATTTTCTGATTTTAGTCTAAAGTCAGCCAGTCAGCAATCTGACTGGGTGTTGCTGGTGATATTCGCGGGAATTTCCTTTTTCCAAAAACTGGTGGCATCGGCTCAGCCATAACGATATTATTTTGCTGGCATAATTACATTGATGGGCTTTCTGTTTTCGTTAAAATAACTAGTCCATCTATCTATATTCTTGTCTGCTTTGCACCGCCTGCCACATCGGGCCGTACTCCGCCAGCATCACGAAAAGAGGCAGCACGCTCTTCCATCCCTTCTGCCATTCTTTCAGGAGGTTGCACTCTATATCTGGGTCGCCAGTCACTTTTTTCCCGTTGATGACAGCCAGGAACGCTTCCTTGCCGCGCTTCTTCCCTGCATCGTCGTGCGCCCACTTGAGCTCAGCGCACAGCTCCTCGATCATGGCTTCCCTGCCGCCTGGCTGCGCGTAATACGCAGTATGCTCAGGCACCTCGATCCCGTTCTTGAACATGGCTTGCACGAGCAGAGTACATGCCGCGTTCTTGATATCAAGCCACTCGTAGTACTCGCCCGCGGCCATGCGACAGATCCACTTCTTCCTCAGGCCGATCGCGCACTTCCCCCAGAGCCTAGTCCCCTCGCAGCCCCTGCTCTCCGTGTATTCGATGATTGCGCTCCCGTGGCTCTTCTTGTACAAACCGATGATGTCGCTCACCTTCGCAGCCTCGTCCACTGGCAGGCGCGCCAGCGTCAGGATGTGCTGCAGCCGTTCCACGTTCACGCGCTGCTGCAGGGAGAAAGCGATCTTCTTCTCCTCCTCGCCGTCGTCTTCTGCCTTCCCCTTCTTCTTTTGAGCTTTCTTGGGCATCGTCGGACAGTCTGCACATAACACATAACACAAGAAAATTCAAAAACACTGACAGGAAAATTCCCCCGTGTGTTGCGGCGCGGCAAAAAAGTTTCGCGAAAATCTCCCCTTGTTTGCGGCGCGGTAAGTTTCCGGGAAATTGTCCACATCCAGTGGTACGGCCGACAAGGGGTTCGACCCTGGCTGCTACCCACTTCCCTCGAGCAGAAACTCGAGGGTTGTGACCGAGATACGACAGACGAGGCGCGTGCCACGTCACCCTCTCCCGGCCGGCCCGGCTGTTGCCTTTTTGTCCCCGACTACTGCCTTTTTTGTCCCCTGCCACCCCCGACGGGAAACACACCCCCCGTCCCCACCACTGCCTCTCACCTGAGACAACGAGACGGTTCGGGAAACCCCCCCCCCCTCCCTCCCTCCCTCTTTCTTTTTTCGAATTTTTTTTTTAATTCAAAAAAAGTGTCTCAGATGTCTCAGGCCTATCATTTTCCCTATAGTTTATGAGACAGGCTGAGACAGACGGCCAAATTTGTCGCATAACCCGTCGTTGAGACAAGAAAACGACAAATTTATCCACAACTTTTCAGGGAGGGGTAAAAAAGTACCCACCCCCCTGGTGCCTGGAGGGCCGGGGGTGTCTCAGTGTCTCAAGCACCGGCCAACCAGGTGTCGACTGACCCTTTGTACAGTGTCGACCGACCCTTGTACAGTGTCGACCGACCCTTGTACAGTGTCGACTGACCCTTGTACATGGTCGACTGACAAGCTATGGGTAGGGCTTTTTTGCGGTAAATTTTATTAGCCTCGACAAATTTGTCTCGTAACCAGTGATTGAGACAAGAAAACGACAAATTTATCCACAACTTTTCAGGGAGTGGTAAAAAAGTACGCACCCCCCTGGGGCCTGAGGGGCAGGTGGTGTCTCAGTGTCTCAAGCTTTTTGCTGCAAATTTTCTTGGCCTCGACAAATTTGTCGCATAACCCGTGATTGAGACAAGAAAACGACAAATTTATCCACAACTTTTCCGGAGGGGGTAAAAAAGTACCCACCCCCCTGGGGCCTGGGGGGCAGGGTGTGTCTCAGTGTCTCAAGCCATGCCAAGCAGGTGTCGACTGACCCTTGTACAGTGTCGACCGACATTGGCACAGTGTCGACCGACATTGGCACAGTGTCGACCGACACTGACACTGTGTCGACCGACAGACCCGACCGGACCCCGGAACCCTTTAATGATTAAGTCTTAAACTGACTTCTTGAAGCCGGGATGAGAGACAGAGATGATTTCGAAGGGCGAACCTTGCTTGAAGCCGTGGTGCAGCAGCGTTTGCTCGCACAGCACGTGGGCGTGGTCAGAACGGCCGTCGAACAGCAGACGTCGCCCAAAGTCGACCCCGAAGCAGTGGGTGCCCTTGATGACCATTGCCAGCCCTTGCGCGGGTTCGAGCAGCCTGTTGAGGCTCCTGGCGACGGCGGGCTCGCGGCAGACAGTGAGATCGGGGTTCCGTAACCAGTCGACAAACTCAAAAAAGACTGCTAGAGACTTGATGCTCTTCCCGAACTTGCGCATCTTCTTGTTGTATTGACGCGGCGCGTCCAGTACGTTGAACAAGGCAAAAGCTGCGCACGCGTACCTCTGGAGGTGCTTGAAGCGTTGTTGGACCTTGCTGGCAACTGCGGCGACCCCAGCCAAACCGGGCGTCAGTGCAGCTGCCGGCAAGGCCGAACCATCGCCAAGACACTTCCACGAGCCTCGCTTTGCCACTACCTCCTCGTTGATCGTTCGCACCCACTGAGCGTGCTCTACCGGGTCGTGCTCGTTCCAGGCCAGAACCGCCTCCAAGGGCTCATAGCTTTTCTTGAGCTTGCCAGTGACCTGGTTGCGAAAGGTCACGCGCAGGTACTGCACACAGTCTAGTAGCATAGACGTGTCCCAGCCTACCGACTGCTCTTGGTCCTTGTCGAGCCAAGAAACCTCCTCGACGCCTAATACACGCGCAGTAGGCTGGAACCTCGTGGGGAGCCCTTCTGCCGCGCCGGCCTCGCTAGCCTTCCTTGCCTTCTTCTCGGGCCTGTCGCTCCTACTTGCCGGACGCTTGGTACCCACGTCTGCTGGCAAGCTAGTGTCCTTGGCAGCCGACACTGACGCGGTGGTTGGTAGGTCCGGGACCGCCAGGACCGTCATGACGACTACACACACAGACACATACAACTTTTTCAAACACTGAGTTGGTGTTCTCTCGTCTTCACCATTTGATTCAGACACTCGTTCTACCCCCCGAAACACCATACACACACACGAAGACACCACCGGACACACCCACACCATACTCTGCCCCGCCCCTTCCCTGCCCCCCCCCCCATACCCGGACCCACCGACACGCCTAACTTTTTCAAACATGGAGTTGGTGTTCTCTCGTCTTCACCATTCGATTCAGGCACTCATTCTACCCCCCGAAACACCATACACACACACACAGCCCCCCCCAGACACATCCACACCATACCCCCTCCCCCCTCCCTACCCCCCCCCCCTACCCGGACCCACTGACACGCCTAACTTTTTCAAACATGGAGTTGGTGTTCTCTCGTCTTCACCATTCGATTCAGGCACACTGTCTACCCCCCGAAACACCATACACACACACACACAGCCCCTCAGACACCCACAGGGGACACACACACCCACAGGGACTTACCCTGGACACGTCAGCCAGAGTTATGAGGAATTCTTTCTGTGGTAAAAAATCAGACACTGGTTACGGTGGACACATGTCACCATTGTGTGTGCGGACCGGACGGGTGACCATTACCACTTTACCCACCGCGGATGCCACTGTACCCCAGACCGGACCGGACGGGTGACCATTACCACTTGACCCACCAAGGATGCCACTGTACCCCGGACCGGACCGACCGGGTGACCATTACCACTTTACCCACCACGGATGCCACTATACCCCAGACCGGACCGACCGAAACACTAATGCCAATAATGTCCCATCCGCACGGGACAAAATGGCAATAGATTATCCCGCTCTGGGCAAATTGGCAGCCTGTTCTTTCAGGCCTATCGACAATTATTCTATATTGATGTATGTTATATATATATGTATATATATGATCATTTATGTATATAGACCTGTCTATTCAAGTATTAAATACAAGCACAGAAAAACAGAAAAACACACATAGGAAGACATAAAAAAATGACATAGAAAGCAAAAAAACATACCCTTGTTTTACAAAAACGACAAACTAAGCACACTAAGAGAGATTTATACGAAATAACGACAAAAACACAATTTTATTTCATAAAATTGTATATAAACTTTTATATGGTTTTTGTCGTTATTTCGTATAAATCTCTCTTAGTGTGCTTAGTTTGTCGTTTTTTGTAAAACAAGGGTATGTTTTTTTGCTTCCTATGTCGTTTTTTTATGTCGTCCTATGTGTGTTTTTCTGTTTCTCTGTGCTTGTATTTAATACTTGAATAGACAGGTCTGTATACATAAATGAGCATCACCCAAAAATGGGGGGGGGGGGGGATTAGGGGGGATACACATAAAACATACAAAAAAAATCTTTTCTCGCGGAAGTAAGGACATAGTTTGAATGAAAAACCTGTCCAGTCAGAATTCTGATTTCTGATTTTAGTCTAAAGTCAGCCAGTCAGCAATCTGACTGGGTGTTGCTGGTGACATTCGCGGAAATTCTTTTTTCCAAAAACTGGTGGCATCGGCTCAGCCATAACGATATTATTTTGCTGGCATAATTACATTGATGGGCTTTCTGTTTTCGTTAAAATAACTAGTCCATCTATCTATATTATTGTCTGCTTTTTCTCCATATTTTTTCTCGTATTCAAGTTTAAGGTTGTTTAGTTGCTCGTTGTATATCTTTCGATATTTTGCTTTGTATTGTTTTCGTCTGTCAAGACTAGCCTTCTGGTATATATCCAATAATACATGCTCTTTGCTATCATAATGTGCTTTATTCGCATTCTTTTTCTTTTCGTAATATGCCTTATTGTATTCCTTTATCTTATCCTTATTTTCTTGACGTTGTTGCTTCCTTCTTTGTGCTATTTTTTCTTTATTCTTCTCATAATATTCCTTGGTATTTTTGCATCCTTAAGAATGCAAAACTATCTCCATATTTTTGCGAGATATACTCTTGTTGATTCGCGTGTTGTTCAGATGCGGTTGGCATTATTGCTTTATAGTAATACTGACCCTTAACCTTAAATGCAATATTGACCCTTACGTTTTTTATTATAGCAAGCGAGAGGATGAATATAAGAGCAGGGTGAGTGATAATACCTTCTCCTATTGCTATCCGACCTTAGGGTCGGCCGTGTCCTACTTGACACTTACAAGGTCGGCCACTTTTCGGTTATTAAATTTCAATATTTATTGTATAATACTTCTTCCTATTACACATGTCCGACCTGTCCGAGGTTCAAGTAAGAAATAGAAATTTTTTCTTCCTCTCCCCATTTTTCTAATAGACACTTCCAAAATTTCCGCCCCGCGGGGGTCGGACTCGGACATGGATTAATACTAACACGAATTGTCGCGCTCAGCCTGCTCAATACCACTCTCAGGTGTCCGAGTCGTTTTCAACCGCGTTTTTGTATTTTTGCCGCAGATGGATTTTCTATTTAAAATAATTAAAATAATATAATTATATATAGGACATGACAGATATTATAGCACGATTACCATATGATTTGCAAAAATATATTAAATTTTTCTTGTTTAATCGCGATTTACCAACAGAAGATACCAATTATGCGACAACTGCGGACTTACTTTATCTGTTGTAGAAAGTCCAATAACATATGCTCAGAACATGAAGTGGTATTTTAATTACTATTGTTTTTGCTCTAGAAAATGTATCAGGGAATATTTTTGACATATAAAAATATAAACTTGTCTAATATATACTAAGATGTGGAGCGAAGATGACAAGAAGTTTGTTAGGCAGTTAAGAGTTGCTACAAAGTAAAATTTATGAAGTCGTGTCCAACTTCTACGATAGTGAGTTGAAACCAAGTATCGCCTTTCATAATGCTATTATATCGCTATTTAGCACACCAACAAGTGATGAAGTGGTGCTTGAGGCACTGAAAGTCATATATCCGAAATATGCTATTGTGTATCCTAATTTGAACAGTAGAAGACAAAGACTTTCTGAGGTGAGAAAAAAAGCAATAGAGCCTTATCAAAGTGAAAAGTATATGAAATGAGCAAACTTGATAATACTTTAATCTGAATGAAGACAAGCGGATTGATATCGTTGAGGGGTATAAGAAAGATGTCAAAGCCAAAAATGAACAAAAAATACAGATTGATGTCCGCGATGTAATGGCTAAAATGAATGATATGATATTAAGTAATGAGCCTTATCTTAAACTACTTGCTTTGATGATAGCAATTGGGGCAAGGCCTGTGGAAATATTTGATAAAAACACATATGAATTGATACCAGATAAGCCAAGTTGGTTGCGAGTGAATAACCTAGCAAAAAAGAGGGAAGGACAAAAAAGAATTGGACTGAGAGGCCTGTTGTCCTTTTTACTCCCCAGTTCGTAATAGAAAAAGTAAATTCAATACGGAACCATTTCAAAAAGAAAAAAGCAGTTATCATCAACAGCGAGGGTGTGCTTGATAAACAAAAGAATAATGAACTAAACAAAAGAATTATCAAAATCTTCCCTTGGCTATCGGAATACACGCAGAAAAGTAGTATGTTGCGAAAACTATATGCTAGTTTGTCGTATAGTAATTTCGCCAATCCGAAATTAGAGAATTTCAATACGTGGGTAAGCAATGTATTGGGACACGGCGATATGCTCACTAGTTTTAGTTATAGTTGGGTTAATGTGGCCGACCCTAAAGAAATTAAGGCAGAGGGGATTAAAACAGAATTAGAGGAGTTGAGACGCAAAATAGATTTATGTCTGAATTAAAATAATATTAATGAAACTGAAAGCGAAAACGGAGACGAAGAAAGCAAATATTAAACATTAGGAAAAAGTGCTAGCAGAGAGGATAAGTATAAATTGCTTGAGCAGATTTACAATGATAACCCGAATATTACAAATACCAAACTACGACAATTGAGCAAGATTGGAGCCGTTATTGTCAATAAGTTTATCAAAGAGAAAAAAGAAGCGCCACAAGAAGAACAATCGGAGGAAACAAAGCGATTAAGAAGAAGCACGAGGATTAAACAAAAAGTTCAAAAAGATTATTATTTAACAACGATTAAAGGCGGTTCCCCATATCTCGCTCTAATATTAGACTCTCGTCTGTAGCATTTAAGGGAGCAGATTGTGAAAAACTCAATACTATCTACGCCATAAAAATTACCTGCTATAATTGGGGGGTGCGACTGGAATGTGCGAGACAAGCCACATATATTACAAAATTCTTCTTCATAATTCGGCTGGGGCATTTCTACAAATGTTCTTATGTGTCCAACTATATCACTTGGCAATTCTCGTATTATTACTTACATGTTTTATATAGTATAAAATATAAAATGAACCTTTTTGGTCAAAGCACGAATACCCAGTCGTCATCAACTACATCGTTATCTTCTTCTTTATCTATTGATAGCATTAAAGATGCTTTAACAACAACGGCCTTCGGAGAATTACGAACGGCCACTTTGTCGCCAGTATTACAAAATGTATTCACATATGGTATTAATACGAGGTTTTTTGACAAAACCGAAACAAACGGGGGGGTAGTATCATCTGCTAATTCAATGGCGGTTTTAACTACATCGGCCTTAGGTAATTCAACCGCGCAGATTACGACTATTGAGCGAGCCAAATATAGAAGTGGTATGGGCTTAGTTGCTAGATTTTCCGCATTTTTTCCATCATCTATCGCCGCGGATAGTTTCAATTGCGATATTGGCATAGGCACACCAGCAGACAATTTATGTTTTAGGCAATCAAACTTGGGAATGTCCGTTGTAAGAACGGCAGGAAGTGTAGAAAATGTGGTTAGTCAATATGCTTGGAATGTTGATAAATGTAATAATACTGGAAACTTCCCTGTAATTGATTTTACTAAATTGAATGTGTTTGAAATCGTTGTTCAATATTTGGGCAGTGGTCAAATTACATTCAAAATAGAAAACCCGCGAACTGGACGAATGGAAGTAATTCATTCAATTAAATACGCAAGCACTGCTACCACTCAATCATTGGATCAGGCGGCGTTTGCTATTTACGCGAAAGCGTATTCGTCAAGCCTCGCATCCGTTGTAATGAAAACGGCGAGCATGTTTTTGGCGGTTGAAGGGAATATTGATCGGACCATTGCTATAACTAATTCGTATGATTCTGTTGAAACTATAGGAGCAACTGAAAATGCCATATTTACCATTAGAAACCGCGCCACATTCAACAGCAAAACGAATTACAACATAATAAACTTTGAGAATTGTAGTGTTAGCAATTCGGATACTAAAACATGTATTGTGACCTCCTGAAATCATGGAAGAAGGACTGGAAGAGCGTGATGCCCTCTTTCGTGATGCTGGCGGAGTACGGCCCGATATGGCAGGCGATGCAACAGCAGCGGAACAAGCCCAATAAGGAGGCGACCTTCTTTTCCTACGTCTGGCAGAGCCTGGAGCGCAAGATTATGGAAAAGGTCGTCGAGTTCTTCCACTCGCGCAGGGACGGCAAGAACAAGCTGTACAACGTGGGCGTGTGGAAACACGACGAGATCGGTGTCGAGAGAGTGTGGGGCGAAGGCAAGATCATGACGGACGAGATGATCAAGCAGGTGCAAGAGTACGTCAAAACTACAACTGGGTACGAAGTGGCCTTCCATTCGGATGCCAGGACACCGACCGACGAGGACTGGGACCTGTACTACGGCGATCAGCACTTGCACAAGCTGTTCAGCAACGACGAGAAGTGTAGGCACGACCTGGTGAAGCATGCCCGGCGTTCCAGGGACATTCGCTTCAACGGGGAGGTACTTGGCCCCCACGCGAGAATCGAGGGAGTCTACTGCTTTGTAGGCGAGGCGGAGGAGTACATGGATCGTATCCTGATGGACACCGATTACTACCAGAACGTCATTGACAACAAGGAAAAACTTCTCAAGTGGTTCGTTGGTACTAGCCACCGCTTCTTCCCTGTCAAGCGCCCGTCGGAGATGCGGACTGACTGGATCAGCTTCAGGAACTGCACCTTCAACTCGCGCACTCTGGTCATCCGCACCTGGGAACAACTGCGTGCTGACGGGCAGACTGCTCCGTTTACGGATCATTTCTACGACGTCGAGGTGGACACGGAGAAGATGATCAAGGCCATGTGCGGCGACGACGACATGACTCCTGACTGGCGAGGTCTGCTTCAATTCCAGTTGAGCAAGCCTATGTACGGCATCTTCGAAACGCTGCTGGGCAGGCTCCAATTCCCGCTCAGGGAACGAGATAACTGGCAGGTGGTTCCTTTCATGTTGGGCGACGGGGGCACAGGGAAAAGGACAGTCATCGAGATCCTGCAGGCGATGAAGCCCCTTGGCAAGGTGGGCTCTATCAGTAAGACCACCGAGAAGAACTTCGGGCTGTCTTCACTGTACGACAAGGAGCTAATCGTGATCCCGGACCTGCCACTCGACTTTGCGAACACTGTTGACCAGGCCACGATGCAAAGCATGGTGTCGGGCGAGCTGGTCAATGTGCCACTCAAGAACAAGACCGCCAAGAGCACGGTGAACTGGAAACCGCCGCTTATCTTTGGTGCTAACTACATATTCAACTACAAGGACGGCCAAGGCCAGTGGAAGCGTCGGTTGGCTCTGTTTCTGTTCAAAGAGCTCGTGAAAAGGGCGGACGACGGCCTCGGGAAATCCATTATCGCAAACGAAATGCCCTAAATCCTGGCGCGCTGCGTCGCCAGGTACAAGCGCGCAGTGGACGAGCACCCGCGCGCAGACTTTTGGGCGGACATTGCGCCAGAGGAGCTGCGACAGAACCAGAAATTCGTGGAGAGCAGTACGAACGTGCTGGCCCGTTTTCTGAACGAAGGCAGCAAGGACTACGGCGTTGTGTTCGAGAAGAACCATTTTACGCCTTGGCAAGACTTTGCGAACGCGGTCAACAAGTACCTGAAGGATGAATGCAAGCTGCCCACCGTGTCTGCAGAGGATCTGGGGGATACCGCGCTGCGCAGGTCCGAATACGAAGTCCATCGGCTGCAGGCGACCTCGGGCCTGACCAACAAAGACACCCGCGTAAACTACTGCATGTTTTGTCCTCGGTCTACCAAGGAACTTGGGCATGTATGCGATGTGTCGTGCGAGCCTAACATATGTGGCTACGCCCGCGGTTGTGGTCATGCGACCGCACCGCGTACCAAGAAGGAGCACGGGATCGTGCATATGCGCTTGCTTACGCGCAGGGCCTATGATCGGGCGATGATCGGGTCGGCGGAAGAGGAGGAAGAAGAGGAACCTTTTGTGGACTCAGGGGAGGCGAGCGAGGAGGCATGTGCGGGGCTCATGGTACAGACCGGCATGGTTCCCGACAAAAAAGCAGCCTTGCGGATGATCAAGCGACTGAAAGAAAAGGCTGTCAAGGACGCGCTGAAAGTAGCAGGCAAACGCAGGAACAAGAAGGAAGAAGGCAAGGAGGAAGTGGAACAGCGACAGAACAAGAGGCAGCGCCTCGAGGATGCAGAGCACGTGACTGCCGACGCGAGCACATGAAAACATTTTATTAGACTTTTTTCATGTTCCAAAAAAAAGAATTAATAAAAACAAAAAAGGCGCGCGCCTGACAGAGATCACGAGAATTGAACTGTGACACATTTTTTCTTGTGCATATTACTGTTTTTGACTCGTTAGGCTAACATGTCAGACACACAGACTAATAAGGATAATAGTGCCCTTTTTTGGGGCGGTTGCCTGCCGGCTAGACTAGCGGCGGCCGGCCTGGTCATATACAAACCACAGCCCTGGATGCAAGCACTGGCCGCGGGGGTTGCGGCTGTCTGGCTGAGTGGCGCCTTGGACGATAAGCAGGCAGGGGTTTTCGGCGGAGAGGCGTGGTGGGCAGAACACAGAAAAACGCACGGGCTCTTGTGGGCCTCCTATGCCGCTACCGGCCGTGGTGAAATTTTGCTAGGAGACGCGGTCTACGGGGCTTGGGTTGCGACCGAACACGGAAAAAAAAAATCTGGAACAGACTCTGTATAGAGGCTGATGCAGGTCACGAAGCGCAATGGAGCTCCGCAAGCCGTTTCACTCGATAAAATTTTGGTGCCAAAGATCTGTGTTCCTGTGACCCCGTTCTTGTCGCCCAACAGGTTGTGGCGGGTCTCTACGATGGAGTGCCGACGAGCGAACTCGACGCGCTGGCCGCATCAACGTGTGCGGCGCTCGCGATTCAACACCCGCCGTACGGGGAGCTGGGTGGTCGTCTCCTGGCCTCCAACCACACAAAACAGTGCCCCCCGACCTTTAGTTCTGCCACGGAAAGGCTTAGGTGGGGGATGGAGCCTGCTTACAGCATCTTCGTCGATCAGAACGCGGGGCAGCTAAACTCCATGATCCAGGCCCACCGCGACATGATGTACGACTATTTTGGGTATTCTACGCTGCTCAAGTCCTATTTGCTCAAAGACAGCGAGGGCAAAAGTTGTGAAACTGCCCAGTACCTCTGGCTCAGAGTTAGTATTCACTTGCACCGCCGCGAGTCCAAAGAGCCGCTGAAACGAATGAAAGAAACCTACGATCTCATGTCGTTGCAATTCTACACGCACGCGAGCCCAACCTTATTTAATAGTGGGCTGAGAAGAGCGGGCCAGCTTAGTAGTTGCTTTTTGCTTCCGATTAAGGGTGACTCGCTGAGTGACATATATGACACGATCAAAGACGTTGCTCTTATCAGCAAGGGAGGGGGCGGGCTGGGAGTTCACCTCGGGTGCGTTAGAGCCAAGGGCTCCCAGATACGCAGCACGAGCGGAGCATCAGACGGCGTGGTGCCTTTGTGCAAAGTCTTAAACGAGACCGCTCGCTACGCGAACCAGGCCGGCAAGAGGAAGGGCGCTGTCGCCGTGTATCTGCCAATTCATCACGCAGACGTCTTCGAGTTTTTGGAACTTAAAAGGGTTACTGGTTCTGAAGAACTGCGAGCCCGAGACCTGTTTTTAGGGCTGACAGTGCCAGACTTGTTTATGGAGCGTGTAGAACGAGACGAAATCTGGAGCCTTTTTTGCCCCGACGAGACGGGTGTGGGTGACCTGGACGCCCTTTGCAGCAAGGAGTTTGAATCACAGTACACGCGGGCCGAGAGGCTGGGCCTGGCGAGGCGCACCGTCAAAGTGCGCGAGCTCTGGAGCGCGGTCTGCCGTGCACAGATCGAGTCGGGCGGCGTTCCCTACATTATGTACAAGGACGCAGTGAATGCGAAATCGAATCAAAAGAATCTGGGTAGGATTCGTTGCAGCAATCTCTGTGCAGAAGTGGTTCAATACAGCTCGCCGCTCGAGCACAGTGTTTGTAATTTGGCATCTGTCGCGCTGCCCAAGTTCGTGTCGGAGGACCGCAAGTCCTTTGATTTCGAGCTGCTGCGGTCGTGTGTGCGCACAGCTGTGCGTAACCTCGACACCGTCATCGACATTACAGAATATCCTACGGAAGAAGCCAGACGCAGCAATCTCTTGCATCGTCCGGTGGCACTTGGTGTCAACGGCCTGGCTGACGTGTTTGCTCTGCTGAAGATGCCGTTCGACTCTGTGGAGGCACAAAAGCTCAATTTCAAGATCGTGCATAAACTGTACTACGCGGCGCTCTGGGCCTCTTGCGAGTTGGCGCAGGAGAAGGGTGCTTACAAGAGTTTCGGCGGGTCTCCTGCTAGCCAAGGGCTCCTGCAGTTCGATCTGTGGCCCGGCAAGGAGCAGACGGACGACCGCTGGGACTCGCTCCGCCAGCGCATCGCCAAGTATGGGCTACGAAACTCGCAGCTGATTGTCTACATGCCGACTGCCACGACCGCTCAGATCCTGGGCAATTTCGAGTCGTTTGAACCAGTCCACTCAAACGTCTTTGTACGCCGCGTGCTCTCTGGCGAGCACGTCGTGTGGAACAAACACCTGGTGCGCGAGCTAGAAATGCGCGGGCTCTGGAACGACCAGCTCCGCGATAAAATCATTGCCGACGGCGGGAGCGTGCAAAGATGCGACCTGCCCCAAGACATCAAAAACATCTACAAGACCGTGTGGGAAATTCCCTTGCGCTTGCAGCTGCACTTGGCGGCCGACCGCGGGCCGTTTGTGTGTGGCTCGCAGTCGCTCAACTTACACATGACCGACCCTAACGAAAGAAAAGTCAGCAGCTGTCGTTTCTACGCATGGCAGCTCGGTTTAAAAACGACGTATTATGTAAGAACCCAGGCCGCTAGCAAGGCCCTGGGGCCGGCCGACTGTGCTGTCTGTGTAGCTTGAAATCTTTTTAATTAAACTAGGTCTACGGTCAAGTCCATGGCCAAATGGCCTCCCTCGCTGTTCTCTTCGCCGGACAGTGAGACGCCAAACGCTTTATATGTCTTGGTCCGGGTAGCCCAAGCCCTCGTGTTGCTTGCGGATTTGTAGCACGCGCCAAGAGAGTGTGACTTTTTCGCCCTTGGAACACAGCGCCGTGGCTTGAATCACCGTTTTCACCACGTCTCCCTTTTGCAGCGTGGCGGTGTCGGCCTCGCCCAAGAACCGGGCGCCCGTGACAGTGACGGTCAGGCGCGGTGCCCAGGCCCGATCCGATTTCTGCGACGTGCGCAGCCGTGTGCAGGGCTGGTAGCAGCACTTGACTTGATCGTCGCTCCGTGCCATCGGGCCGGCCCTCTTCATCGTCGGCACAACCTTGTCGCGGTTCTCAACCGCGAGCTCGGCCACACGATCGTCGATCGCTCGCAGCACCTGGTAGGCCTGCAGCACCGCACCATACTGTTGCGCGTGCTTGAAGTCGAGGTCGATGGTGGTCTTGGCCGACTTGTTGCCTTGGTCGTACGTGCTCGGGTCCCAGGCCAGCTGCATGGCGGGCAGAACCAGCGTCATGCTCTTTTTGTCGTAGCATCAGTTCGAAAAGATGCTTCCGTACGCACTTCGTGGCTCCGACAGGTGCAGCTTCTTCGGGTCGGCCGCCGGGTCAAAGGCCTTGACTTGGTTGTTGTCAGTGACGATAGCAGACATTTCGATTTGTGGGGCTCTTTTTTATTTTTGACAGCACGGGTTTTCTTTTTTTTTCATCTTTTAAATCTTGAATCTCGAATCTCGCAATTTAAAAGTTTTAATTAAAAGGAGAAAAAAAAGTGGCAGAAGAACAATGTCTCAAAAAATGATGACTCGTTTTCTTTGGAGGTCCAAGACCCATGGGATTGCGTTCAGACGGGCGCTGGACTCGCTGTCGCCGCTGTTGCTAGAGGCGAGGATCGAGGCCACGGTCGACAAGCTCGTGCTCTGCAGCGCGGCCGACGGGCTGGTCGGGCAGTTCGTGGTCCCCTTTTCAGGCGTCAATGGTGATTACGTCAATCTGATGTTCCCCAAGTGCGTGTTCAGCGTTGATCTCAAGGAAATGTCCTGCTGGCTTTCTACTTTCCGTGAGGGCATGGTCTTGGAACTTTCAGTCGCGGTCGACAACAAGCTCTGTGTCAAGTTTTACAACGAGGCCAAATCGTTCGAGCACTACTCTGACCTGACCTCGCTGCTCGTGTCCCAGGAGGCTTTTCTACCAACGACCGAGTGGACCAATGTCGACCGACTCGTCGAAGTGTCTGGCCCCGCCCTGAACGCCGTGATCCGACATCATTCCAAATCCAATTCGCACTGCCGGCTGTTTGTGGAAGGGGACAGGCTCTGTACCGAATCCTCCTTACGAGCAGTGGACGCAAGTCGGCTGGCACGCACTTCGCTTGGTGGCATCGCCCTGCTTGCGGAGGACAAGGACTCGCTGCTGAAATCGGACCTGTCACACCCGCCTACCGAAGCCGGCGAGTGTGTCTACGCCCTGGAAGTCCTCAAGAAGATACTCAAGTCGTGCGCTTTCCAGGAGAAAAAGACTGGGCGGGTGCTGGTCGGCGCTGCACCGAACGTGCTGCACCTCGTCTTCAATCGGGACGGCGGCCCGTGGCTCAAGTACACTATCCTGGCCGACGCCGAATCACCGCCCCCTCTGCCCACGCTGGCGCCGCTCGCCCTGACCACCGACAGCGCCGCCGAGGAGAGTGAACAGCACAGGGTGGTTAAACGCAAGAAGAAGAACTCGAAGAGGAAGAGATGCGGATCCCAGGCAGGCGCTTAAGCCTCCTTAGCGTGTACTTGCGGCCAGCTAGCTTGCTAATAAAATTCTTTTGTGTTTCTTTGCGGTGCACTGGTACGTACCAATTCACAACCCGTCCCACGGCCCTGAAAGCCGAGATGTCTAGCGGTCCGCCGTAGTCTACTAGCTCGTGGCGTGGCGGCGCGGGCTGCACTAGCTGCTTGTGTAGATTGACTCTTAGGAAGCTGTGCAGCAGGTCCATTGCACGCGAACGGAGCGTCTCAGCTATACCATATTCCGCAAATTTGGCCGCACACCCCATAGAGCAAAAGTGACCCCAGACGAACAATTCTTCGTCCGCGTGGGCTATCGGCAAGCCGTACCATCTGCCGTCGTCCCTTGCACAGCCGTAGGAACAGTGCAGACACTTGCCCTTGTACGATTCGGTGCCCTCCATCTTTTTTCTGGGCGCCTTTTCTTGGCCCTTTTTATGATTTTTCGTAGATGTTTCAACTCTTGAATCTTAAACGTACACATTTGTAATCTTGCAAGTTTTTCTTTGCTGGCCTGTCACTTTTCATATATGTCCTGCAAACACAACTGGACGTTTAGCTTAGCAACCACCGGTACGTACTGCTCCAAGTGTGGCCTGGTCAACAGAGCACGAGCTGTACACTTCACAATGCTGGCTGGTCAATGGGCAGATGGTAAGGGAGCAACACGCTCCCAGACATGTCGGCTACACTCGCCTGAGCCGCTTTCGTCAGATAATACGAGAGACCTTCAACCTGCGAGGTGTGAATCAATCTGCGTCGTGTGTCAGCCCGGCCTTGTTAGCACAAGCGAGGCGCCTGACCCACAAGTGGAGGGCACAGAACCCGACGCCCGCTCGCCTCGCGTACATCTGGCGCAGGGAGAAGCTAGGCCCTCTGACTACCGACCGGGCCAGCCAGCTGTGCCACCTGTTAGGCTATGGCCTGAGCCGGCGCGAACCGAGCAAACAGACGCTGGAGGAGCTGGAACGCCTTTTCAGAAAGGTCGACTCCTGCTGGCCCCGAGTGGTAAAGAAGCTGAGAGAGAGGTACGCGTGGGCGAGGTGTTTTGTCAATTATCAGACTCTTCTCCGTGCTTTCCTGTTGTTGATGGACGAAGAAGGGCTAGCGGCACAGGTGTCAGAACTGAAACAGGCAGAGTCGCGCCACCGCCAAAGCGCCATGTTCGCGCTCGTGTGCGAAAAACAGGGCTGGCCTTTCATTGCCTTGGCTGGTTCACTGAACGGCAGCGGCCTCGCGCGCCCGCTCGCGAGCCATCTTTTGTCTGGCCCCCACGCCAAGAAGAAAAAGAAAAAGAAAAAAAAGAGAAAGATGCTGGCCGTGGGTGTTGCGGCTATTGCTGAAAAAACAAATCTTGTACCCTATAGTCATTAAACAAAAGAAAGAAGATGGCAAAATGGGCCGCGAGTGGCCGGCTTGGCGCGGAGCCCAACCACCGCTCGGTCGGGACGATTGACCCCATGCCACCCCAGGATGTGATCGACGCTTTTAACAGCACCACGCTCGAGGAGATACGCGCGGGCCAGAAGCCGGTGCCGGTCTGGCCGGAACGACTGCCGCTCAAGACCAAGATGAGCGCCGCGGAATGGGTAGACTTGCGGGACAATTTCGTGGCCAGCCTCGCCGAGCTGCGGGACCATTACCGGGACCAGGTGCTCGACCGCATGCACCTTTGTGCGTGCGGCGTGGACCCTGCCCTCCACGAGCCCTCGCCCGTGCTCGCCAAGATCATCTCGGGACGCCGGGGCCACTGGTCGGAATTCCTGACCAAAGAAAACAGCGACGACCACCAGTTTGCGCACCTGCTGTACGTGAACAGCGGCCTGGACAAAACAAAGCTGCTCAAGAGAAACAAGGCCTCGGAGTTGAACTTTATCATTGTGGAGCAAGAGGGCGGCGGCCTGCTTTTCCCTGCCAGCTCCGCCGACGTGGTAGGCCGCAAGACCACCACGCTGCGCAAGGTCCTGTTCGGCGACGAAGACAGGTGGATCAAATCGATCGTGACCAAGACAGAAGGGCCTTTCCCTACGTGCCTGCTGGCCTTCTGCGCGACTCTGCTGAGGCTGCGGCGAGACGTGGAGCAGTTCCTGCCGTTCATCAACGACATGGTAGACGCGGCCAGGCCAGGGCTGAGTTCACGCAGCAGAGACTACACGGACTTTGTAGTCGAGTGGCTCATCTTGGCCTCGGTGAAAGAGGTACAAGACAAATCCAAACAGCCCTCGCGCTGTGTCTGGGGAGAAGACTTTGTGCGCAGGTGGTTCACGGAAGGAGGCAGCTACTTCCGCGACAGGGACGTGAACGCCAGGGGGCCCTGCAGACCAGCAAAGCGACCATGGCCAACCTCAAGAACAGGCACGTGCTCTACTTGGACCCCTGGTGCGCGTTCTTGGACGAGCTCTACAGGGCCATGCTCGCGGAGGCAGACTGTTTTGAGTCGGCTGAGACCAAGCGCACCAACGACGGCCCGTTTGCGCCTAGCGAGAGCACCCGCTGTGGGCCCTGCAGTCCTTTTGTTGCTGTCTATCCTCGGCTGTCGCATGGCCGAGCTGTGGAAGTTCAGCGAGTTCTTGCCAGTGGAGGACGACCAGTACATAACGTTTACGGAGATCGGCCGCAACAAGCATGTCTTGCAGCACCGGGCGGCGAAAAAAGGAGCGGACCCCCGACGGGACCCGGACGAGCAAAGCGATTACCAGGACTCTATCTATGTCGGCAAGCCCATCGCCTTACCCACGGCCTCGTCGGCCGGGGTGCTGAGAATCTACCGGCACATGATCTACGGCACCGAGAACCACTTTAAGCACAGAGCGAAAATGGCGCCTGATGCCAGCATGCTGCTTAAAGGCGACAGGCCCAAGTCAGATTACCTGAGCTGGACGACGCACCGAGCAGAGATCCTGGCCGAAGAGGACAACCAGCCCATTGCCATGCCGCCCGCGAAGAAGATGAAGGTCAGCACGCTGCCCTGGATGAAGTCCCTGGTGAACGCCGGCCACAAGAAGAACATCGAACGGCCTAGCCAAGTGCTGCCTAACAGCCAAGTGTCCGCGGCCATGAAAGGCGGGGCTTCAAAAATACGTTCGAAGACCTGACACACCTCTACCAAGAGCGCGCCCAAGCGAATTCCGCATTAGCTACCCGCACCTGCTGCGAGCCATCTACGCCAACGTGGCCTGGGAACTTTACGGCAACCAGTCGCTCGTGGCCCGGCCGGTTTTTTTCAGCCGGGTTTTGGGGCACACGCTCGAGTACGAAAACAAAGAAGAAGGGATCGGCAATCTCAAAACGCAGATGTTTTATGACAAGGTCAAGGTGATGAGCAAGGCAGTGCCCTCACTGCATGAGCCGGACTTGCTCAAGATTGTGCAGGCCATTGTGCAACAGGGCGAAAGGCTGGCCTCGGACTATGCCCGGGTCCTGGGTGACCTGAAATACGTAATCCCGCCTAGGCTCACGCAGCTGCCCCGCGAGACCAGAGCCGAACGGTTACGCCGCCAAGCCGTGGAATTTTTCGCGGCAAATTTGCAACACCATGCCCAAGAACTGCGCCGGCCCGGTTTTTGGCGCGGGACTGTCGATTCTATTTTTTCCGTGAAAGCCTCTTACCGTTTCGCTAGTCATGCCGCTACGGCCCTTGATACGGCTGATCCTACACCAGCCGCTCAGATCACGCGGTTTACACAATTGTGCTAGAATTTGAAAAGCTCATAATCTGACTTTTATTGAAGTCAGAAAGTGAAAAAGCATAGCAAGGTCGAAGCCCTTGCAATTTTTTTTGCCGTGCCGCTAATTGCGATGAGCCGCGACAAACCGTGCCGAGTGGCACCTGACGGGAAAATTTCGCTCGTTGATTTTGCCGGGAAAACGTTTCCTTTTTTGACTCCTAGCCGTTGCGCGGAACGGATCCGCAGGCACCTCCAGCTACACCCCTACCGGCTAACCAACGGTCACATTTCGAGATTCAAATTCCCGAAACAGCGCGGCCAGCGCTGTGGCACGTGGGTCTGCGCGCCCGAAATAGCCGTCGAGGTCATGGGCCAGTTTGCGTCGGACTGGAACGTGCGGCCCTCACGGCGGACACAGCCCAGGGTCAGTAACAAGCCCCTTGAACCAAGCGTCGCCACTGCCGTGAGCTATCTCGAGGGCGTCCGCGACGGATTTGCAGTTCTTGGACAGTTCGCTCCAGACACAACAAGCATGCTCCAGCCTGCTCTGGACGAGACAGTTAGTGCAATTGACGCCGAAGAAGAGGCAGTGCCTCCTTTCAAGCTCCTGACCCCTGTTCTGACTTACGAGCAGGACGGGGAAAAAGAAAACGAACTTGATAGCGTCGCAGAGCATTTTTCGTTTTAATTAAAAATCAAGAAGATTTAAAAATCCGTAATGTACAGCTCCCTGTTGAACCGGGGCTTGAACCGGGCGGCAGTCTCTTCGGCTCCCGTCAGCCATAAATAACTTGTCCACTTGTCTACTTGCAGCACGGGCCAGCCCGCGTCTTCGTACGCCAGCCGGAAGCGGTAGGCCGGTACGTACGCTAGCGCCACGATAGAGTCTCGTGTCGTCCTGGGCACGGGGAAAGACGTGCGGCCCATGCGCCTGCACGCGGCAAACGGCGTGATCACCCGGTCGCGGTGGTGGAACACGAAGCAGGTGCCGCAGTAGCCCTCGACCGTCCTCTTTTGGGTGCAGGTAAAGCAGATGTGCTCGCTCTTGCGCGACACTGTGTTGATGAGGCGCGGCAGCGACTTGGTGTCGTAATTGAAAGTAGCGTTCAGGAACTTGTGCAGGCCGGACAGCTCGCCGTTCTGCACTTTGCGCCGCTTCCACCGGCCGCGCGCGAACCTGCTCGTGTGCGTTTTGAGGTGACGGATCGTGTGCGCGACCTCGCCGACGCGGAGGTAAGAAAGCACTTCCACCAGGAGATCAGCCGGTAACGCGGCCAAGCAGCATTTTTCGGCTTTCGATGTATATATAAGGGCCAGAACTTTTGTTTTTTAAGAGCTGTCGTAACCGTTGGCGGGCGGCCGCTGCCGCCAGTGGCAGGCATGAGCGGACCGTTACCTATGACGGGCGCGAGCGGCTTGACCGTGGTGTCGGCGTTCGTGTACATGAAATTGGGCTTGAACGGTGCAGCTTGCAGCTGGTTCTGCTGCGCAAACCGCTCTGCTGCCAACTTTTCGGCGTCCCGGGTTTGCTGGTCCAGCTTCTGGAGGATCTCCTTGTCCCGCTGGGCCATGGTCTTTCCGTCCTTTCTCAGGCGCTGTCTCGCGCGGTCGCCGTAAAACAGCATGCGCTGCATCATTTCTCGCTCTTGGCGCGACATGCCCTTGAGCGAAGTCGGCAGCCAGCTCGGAGCGCGGTACGCCAGCTGTTTGAGGCGCTCCTGTTTTTGGATGTCCGCACGGGTCGGCGGCTTGGGCGGGTCAGGCCCGCGCAAGATCACCTCGCCGTCGGGTAGGCTCGGTGGAGCGAGAAAGCTCTTGTAGTTGTACTCGAGCCGGTCGATGTGCTCGTGATACACCATCGCCGCGTGCCGCGTCCCCACGTTGCGCTCATCCGTGCATTGGGCAAAGTGAGCCAAGAACTCCTTTTTGGGGAAGAGCTGTCCGAAATTCTCCCACAAATTGTTAAGGGTCCGCTGCACTTTCGAGTTGAACATGATGCAATGACTGGTCTGTTCGCGCATAATCGGGCTCACTGAGTTGCGGCCCGTCAAGTACTGTACCTGAACAGACACGAACACTTAGAAATGACAGGCGCGTGACTGTACTTACCGCAATGAAAATCGTGATGTTGTAGTGGCGGTACGTCCCGAAGAAGTTCTGCATCCTGAAGAGAACATGAAAATACACGAAAAGAAATAAATGAGTGGTCTTACCATCGGTCTGTGCTGTCAATGATACCGACCAAGTCGTCAAATACATTGAAGCTCGGCTCCAGATACTTGTTGGCTAAAAACCTTTTTTTGAGGTTTTCTACGTAGGTCTGCAAAATATCGAGTCGAAACCCTTCGTAGATCTTGCAGTGCTGCTCGCTCGCAAAATGAAAAGAAAAACTGTTCTTGAACTTCGTGCGAACCATGACCAGGCCGTACTGGAACGGGTCTTTCTTGCGCGCGCACAGACTGTACAAAAGCCATTTCAGGAAATGTGTCTTGCCGCGCTCCGACTTTCCCACTAGCACGAACAGCTGCCCCGCTCCCTTTTCGCGCGGGTAGAAGACTTCGATGTTCCGCTTGAACTCGGTCGGCTGCAGCTGCTCTGCCGGCTGCTGCTTCTTCTTCTTCTTGCCCTTGTCTTTCTGCTTGTCGACATAGTCAAGTATCTTCTCCTCGATTGTCTTCTCGCCGAGCTGCTGTTCCGGCTCCGGCAGCCGTTCGACCGGGCCTTCCGGCTGCTGCTGCATCATTTTTTTTAAAACTTCTCTCCGAATATTAAAAAAAAGATATGCCACTGGTCTTGAGTGACAGGACGCGTTTGCTAGTCGACCAAGCCGAACCGGCGAAGGCCGTGGTAAAGGCAGCGCTCAAGAAGGCCAAGAAGAAGCCGGCCAAGAAGAAACCCGTTGTCAGTAAGAAGAAGTAGCAGGTTTTTTTTATTTTCGCCGCCAGACAGTTTGATAAAAAGATTCGACCCAAAAATGAAGCCCTGGCGCAAGAGGCATGCCGGCCGCGCTTTTACCAGCGATGCGCCTGTTTCCTTCAAGAAGCAGCGCACTGGCTTTGTGGGCGGTGGGTCGGTCGAGATGGCGGCCAAGACCAGGGAAATCATGAAATATGCCAACCCGCAGCTCTCGGCCGTGCTGGATGCGGTCGCGCCGGCAACCGTGCCTGCTGCCACTGCCGCAGCTGCCAATGACGCGAAGGCCACGCATGCCGCGCCGGTGCTACAGTCGTTTGACAGCAGCGCGGCTGTCATAGTGCACGACGACGACGACAAGAAGAACTCAGCGGCCGCCGCGCCGGTGCTACAGTCGTTCGACAGCGGCGCGGCTGTCATTGTGCACGACGACGACGACAAGAAGAGCTCGGCGGCCGCCGCGCCCGCCGCTGACGCGAAGACTCCTCCAGCCGCGCCGGTGCTCCAGTCGTTTGACAGCAGTGCGGCTGTCGTAGTGCACGACGACGACAAGACGGACAAAAAGAGCAGCGCCAAGCCAGACCTATTGTCTCAGATCAAAGCAGGCACGACGCTGAAAAAAGCACCGAAGCCGGACGCCAAAACACAAAAGCCCGGCGCCACAGCAGCAGGCGGCGGCCTCACGGGTGCACTGAGCTTGGCCATGGCCAAAATAAGCGCGTCACTCAACGGCGGCGATGGCAGCAGCAGCAGCAGCGTCGTCGTCGACCAAAAAACACAGGAGGCAAAGGACAAGGTGGCGGCATACCAAGCGAACAAGACTCCCAAACAAGAAGAGAAACTAAGGGCCTGGTCGCACAGGCTAGGCGAAGCGATAACCAAGCTCACGAAAGACATCAAGGACGAAGAAGACGCCTGGGGAGATACAGATGATGCCAAGGAAATGAGAAGCAATAAAGGCAAGCTAGAAGCCAGAAAAGAGATAATAGACAAGGGGCTGGCCGCGTGACAGATACAGTGAAATTTTTTTCTCGGCTTGTCCAATAAAAGAAAGATGTTTACGCCTGGCTGTCCATGGATCAGCGCCCGGCCGGTAGTAGCAGGCAGTTCTCGGAAGAGGCCGGCCTGGCTGGATGAATCGCCCATGCCGAAGCGGCTCAAGCGGCCGGAAAACCAGGGCCCCGTGGCTGTCTCTGCCAAGGCCCGCAGCCTCATGCACTACGCAAATCCTAACCTCGGCGCGGCCATGCGGCTGCTGGAGCCGGCGGAGGCTGCGCCGGCAATGGCAGTGCCCGCAAAGACAGAAGAAGAGAAGGGACCGAAGGCCGTAGAACAAAAGAAGAAGGAGGAGGAGCCGAAGGCCGTAGAAGCGAAGGAGAAGGAAGAGGGTCCGAAGGCCGCAGAACATGACAAGGAGAAGACCGAGGAGAAGGGAGAAGGGCCGAAGGCGGGGGAGCCGGAGAAGATGGAAGAGGAAGAGGATGAATCGGGTGCAACCGAGGAGGAAGAGCACGAACCCGAGAAGACGAAGGAGAACGAAGAAGAGCCGACAAAGGCCGCGGAGACGAAGGAAGAGGACAAGGAGCCTCCAAAGGCAGCGGAGACGAAGGAGGAGGACAAGGAGCAGAAGAAAGAGGGCCCGAAAGAGAGCGAGGACGGCCAAGTGGAGGAGGGCAAGGAAGAAGACGAGCCACCCCCTCCTCCCACCAAGAAGCCCGCGGCGGCCGCCACAAAGCCGCACAAGAGCATGCCGCCGTACGTCACGCCACAAACCAGAGCCGACGCGGCTACTCTCCTCCAGGCTACCAAGGACTCGAACTTCGGCTCGTTTCTTTCTACCATAATGGGTGGATCAGACCCGTTTACCAAATGGAAAGACAAGCTGCTCGAGCCCACGGCCGGCGCCATGGTTCCTAGCCCGGCACTCGACCTTGCTTTCTCCCGGCTGCAAGTAGCGCTCAACGAATATAACCCCGATCCAATTGACGTGGCAGTGGCGATGCACCAGGCCACAGAGCTGTACGGTGACGAAAAAATGAATATGAAGTGGCCAAGTTACACGCAGAGACAACCGCCACACTCAAGAAGGCAGAGCAACAAAAGAAGTTGGCTGAAGCGGAGGCCAAGAAAGTAGAAGCCAAGAAAAAGCTCAACGAGTCCGCCAAGGAGAAGCTAGACACCGAGGGAGACTTGTTGGAAACCACTACCCAGGCCGCCAAGCAAGAGGCAGAGGCCAAGGTCCAAAGAGAAAAGGCCAAGGAGGAAATTGCAAATCTGGACAAGTTGACGGCAAAGGCAGCACAGGACGCCAAGGAGATGAGCGAGCTCAAGAGTAAAGTAGCTACGAAAGCCAACGCCGCCAAGCTACAGGAGGCCAAGAGTGCGATGCTTGCCCAGATTGACGCGGCCGAGAGCAAGTTCGCGGAGGCGGAACAAAAAGGGATAATGTCCAAACAACAATTGGCGCAAAAACAGAAAGAGCTGGCCAAACACAAGCAAAAGGTCCTGACTATCCAGGTCGGAAATGCGCTCGGCGCCAACAAGGTCGCCAATGCACTGGGTACGATCGCGGCCGTCGGTGGAGGGGTCGGCAGCTTGATCGGTGCTCTCGTTGGTGGCTCCGCCGACGTGGTCGGCACTACGATCGGTAGCGCAGCCAACAGCGCTGCACCAGGCCTTGGGGGTGGTGTAGGCAACTTGGCGATGGGCGTGGGCAGCGTAGCAAGCGAAGGAGGTAAGCTACTCGGGGGTGCAGGAATGAAACTCGTAGAGGGCGTAGGTGGCCTAGCACTCGGCACGGGCAAGCTTCTGCTGACAGCAGGAACCGTGACAACGGGCACGGTGCAAGGCCTCCTGTCACACGCCATAGCTAGCGACACGGGCCATGTGCCGCAGATCGAGTGGTCACCAGAGGCTAAAACCGAAGTGGCACAGGAGTTCAAGTACGGCAATATCAGTCAGCTTGTCGGTCCCAATGCCACTGCTACGGACGCGGCACAGTGGATCTTGCGCGCCTTGCCTGACAACCTCACGGAGTTCCAGCAACAGAGGGCCAAGAGACTCGAGTTGGCTATCAAACAAAAAGACAGCGAAGAAATGCTGGCCGCATTGAGCGATCTCAAGGCCGTCCTCGACGCGGACCAGATCGCACACGCGTTCAAGGGCACTCACTGAAAAAAAATAAACTGACTGCTTGCCAAAACAAGGAGAGAAAAATGCAACACCTGGCCTTTTTTGACCCGACCTTGGCGCTGGCCTTGGGCAAAATCAACGAAAAACAAGCGCGCTTCGCGGGCCATAAACACCGACACCAAGAGGACGCCGAAAGAAGGGCCATCGAGGTCCTGCAGACTACCGCGGCCAAAGCGCCCATCGAGAAAGTGTTCAAGCAGCCGGCCATCGCCGATGCCGCCATCTTGCTAGCAGTGACGCCCGAACAAGCCGCCCGCTGCGAACAGCAGCTGCTTGGCGGCGGCAAATAATTAAAAAAAAATTTCTTGTCGGGCAGATTAACTACTAACAGTCTCAGTCGCCATGAGCGGTAACAGAGGCCCCGTTGTCCCCCTCGTGAATACTTCGGACGAAAAGTCCTCGGCCGCCCAGACCAACCAGGTCGAACCTGGCATTGAAACCCGTCCGATATTAATTCAAACTGATTCCCTCGCTACAAGCTCGATTATCTACTCGGCCTTGAACTCGGCCGTGGCCGGTGGCGGTGGCGGTGCAGTGATCGATGGCATGAAGCTGGTGGCCCAGCGCCTGTCACAGAAATCGCTGGCTCCTTGGTACAAGGGAGCGGTCCTGCTCGTGGGCACGCCCGCCGAGATCACCTCTGTCTACGGGCGCGAATTCTGCACGACTAACTGTGCAATGGACGCAGACGCCAAGGTATGGGACGATGGCGCCATGCTGCCCTGGCTGACGGAGCTTCGTCGAACTCACGGAAATTCGTGGGAAGGCTGCATGAATGTAGCGGGTTTCATCGAACAATACCAGGCTGCCAAGATCCGCGATGAGCAATGGAGCAAGATCCCGTCAGTGTCTTGGGTCGACCGCCAGAACGGTTCCGTGCGTGGTTGGTCAGCCATCAACGAGGAAGGGGGCGTGAGGCCGATCGTGTAAATTTTTTCCTCCTAGCCTACCTACAGCGAAAGCACGATGACCGACCCTTTCGCCAACCTAGAGCCCCCGGTCGAACAGCAGCCCCCTGCTGTTGCCGCTCCCGTCGTTCCCCCACCCGCCAAACGGCGCAGGACGGCCAATCCTTCACAGGCGAGCCTCGCGAGACGTTTAGGAGGAGCTACAACATCATCAGCGGCAACCGAAGACCCCGTGCTACGTGATGACCCGAACTACAAACTTCTCGTGGCCTATGGACGCAGTGCCTTGATCGGGCCCAAGCTCAAGAAGGCACACATCAACTGCGATCCGAAAGCCCTGCGCAGGCTGCCGAGGCAGAAGCTGCCGCTGTTGTTGGACGAAGTCGAGGAAGTGCTCGAGGGAGAACTGAGCGGCGAGCTGGCGGATGCAGTGCTCAAGCAAGGGCTCGTCTGTCTCGAAAACCTGGTAGCGAACCGGTCGCGTTACCAAATCGCGGGCACGACAGAGGCCTGCTTTGCCAACGACCGGTGGTGCTTCTTGCTGGAGCGGGCCAAGCTGCGAGCTGGCATCGGCCTGCAGCGCCTGGACCCTATGACCGAGCTAGCTTTGTTGACTGCACAGACGGCCGCCATCACGCACGCCAAGAATACCATGCTCTGTCCAGCAGGCGCAAAGGTCAACCTGGACGCGCCTGCGCCAGAGGAGGAAAAGAAGAAGAGCAGTTGAATAATTTAAAAAAAATTATTTTGTTGTGCGCCAATTAAACATCTCTCCAGAAAGGAATGTCCGAAGTCGCGAGCGACCTGTTCTCCCTCGAGAACTTTGCCCGGTCCGGTGCTGCGGCTGCTTTCGCCTACGCAGCCGCGCCGGTCGTGTTCCAGGGGCCGGCAGTTTTTAGCTTTTCGGCCGTCCCGGGCCTCAGCGGAGTGCAGGTCAGCAAGAGCACCGGCCTGGCCGTCGTGGCCTTTGTGACCGCCACTGCTATTGACCTCATTCAAAGCAGAGTCCTCAACCGCACCAAGGAAGGGCGGCTGGCCTCTTATCCTAGCTTGGCCGTGCACGTGGCGGGTGGAGGCCTGTTGTTTGCCATGCTGCCCAGGCTCATGGGCCGCGGTCAGATTGGGATGGTAGGCGACAGCGACGCGGTCAAGCAGCTATTTTTGGTCGGCGCACTTTCGGAAGTGTTTGACCACGATGATAGCGGTTGTGATGATCAGAGCCCAGGCCAGCAGAGCTTCCTCTTCTACTGGCATTCTTCACTCTAGACTAGCTACACAAGATTCTTTTTTTGTTTAGAAGCGGTAGTCTCCTTGGCCCGCGGGGTTCAGGTAGCCTTCGTAGAAGTACTGACTGGCTGTGTGCGCGCCTGCTGCAAACGGCTCTTGCGCCCATCAATCTCGTGCGACCTCGACAAGCCGCTGCCCACACAACGTGACGCTCGATGACCTCCTCCGGCGGCCTTACCAAGCGCCAAGCGCTGCAGAAGCTCTTTGCGGACCTGGAGACTGTGCTGGACAACTGGGGGCTGCTGTCTGCAGGCGAGAGCAAGGACCTGCGGATGCAGTGGAACTTAGGTCTTGAGCAACAAGTTGCGACCGTTGAAAAGTTCTTTTTGCCTGCCTACAAGGACTGCAAGCTCGCCGCGTACGTCCAGAGCGAAGCTAGCATCTGGTTTGAGCTGGCCGCCAAGACTCGTGCTCCGACTCCCGCCCTGCAACAGCTGCAGCAAAGATTTCTGGCCAAGCAAAGTCTGGCCAAGGACGCTCAGTTCCTGGGACAAATTGCGCAAGTCATGGAACGCATCTGCCAAGTCATTGTCTTTTAAATAAAAAATGAAAAATTTAACTTTCGTGACTTATCAAAAGTTTAATTAAGAAAGATGGGCAAGCGCACGCGAGAAAGGCACGAGCGGCACACGGCCAAGAAGGCCGCCCGCAAGGACGCCCGTGCCGCCACCGAACAGCGCATAGGGCGCAGAAAGGCGGAGAGGAGGGAGCGGACCCGCGAAGGGCTGCGGCAGTTTGGCAGCACTCTCAAGTCAGTCACGGGCTTTTCTGGCAAGCAGATCGACAAGGTGACCGACATCCCGAAAGAAGCGATGGACACCACCAAGCAGCTAGGCGACAATGCCGAGGGCGGCCTCAAGTCCATGGCGCTGCCTTTGGCGGTCGGCGCCGCGGCGATCGGGGCCGTCATGATCCTGAAAAAAAAAATCTTCTTTGTCCTTAATATTATACTGCAGCGACGATGTCTTCCGCCACAGTCGTCGTGCCCCCTGCTAGCAAGCAGCAAAAAGTCGCCACCGGCAAGAGAGCGCGCAACGGCCAGGAGATCGTGATTGATCCCGAGCACGCCCGTGCGATCAATGCTCGTCCTTGCTGGACGCAGACGGTCATGGCGCCCGCCGCCGCGACCTCGGCGCTGAGCAATACTGCTTTTTTTAGCTTTATCCTCGAGAACAACCACCGTCCACCCAGTCCCGGTATCGATTAAAAAACTTCCGGCCGACAATATTAATATTCGCCATCGTATCATTACCAACTTTTAATATTGTCTTCAATGTTTCACAATAAAGTTCCGTATAACACAGAGCATCGGGCCTGTGTATATTGGCTGCGAGAACAAGAACTTTACGTTCCAAATTTTGGAGTCTTGTCTCTAAGTTTTTCAACTCCTCCTTCTTCTCCTCCTGCTTCACCTCATTAACATTTTTATTATTCTGCGGTACTGGTGCGTTTACTATTTGAGCGACATTGTCTTGTGGTACTTGAGTACACACATTGTCTTTTTGCTCGCCACCCGCCGCGACCGTAGACATTGAGTCTGTTCGTGGTTGTTTGCTTGGTCGAGGCGATACATCTGCCATTGGCCTCCTCGCCTCCATCGCAAGTCTCGCCTTCTTATTTGCATCAGTTATCATTGGTAACCGTGCTGTATGAACGGGTATGAGACTACCTTGGGGCTGCAGTCTCTGTGTACCCACATCTTTGTTTTCACATAGAGGAAGCGTTGGCCCAGTCTGCACAACAGCATTAGAAAGCACTGACTTTAGGGTTAAACTTCACAGTCTTCTCCTTCCTCTCTTCTTCCCCCTCCAGTCATTCCACCACCTCGAAACGATTACCTTGAGTAGTGTCCGGGTAGGATGACGTATCGGTCTCCGAGGCAGTGTTGCAGGCCTGAGCTCGACCGAAATTTGGGTTGGAGCTTGCCCACGAGCCTCCTCCTCCTCTGGGTGGGGGGGCTGGAGCTCGAACAGCTCTCCCTCCATAAGGGGTATATCCCCGACCTCCTCCTCTTCCTCTCTGAGGGGTTCCCTGCCACCTCGAGGCTCCTCTCCATGTTCCTCGTCCTCCTCCTCCTCCTGCTCCTCCTCCTCGTCCTCCTGCTCCTGCTCCTCCTTCTCGTCCTCTTTGAGAGGCCTTTAAGTTCTTTTGTCTCTCCTTTCCTCCTTCTTCTCCTTCATCCTCTTCATGTAGGTAATGATTGCCTCTCGTAACTCCTCATCATCACAGATATTGGCATACCAACCTTCGTTCACAGCGGCAATCTGAAGCATATTGAAAAGGCCCGGTTCCTTGCCTTCCGTCCTGCTCAGAAAATTTGCCCTTGCTGTTGGGTTCTGCCTATCATGATTGAAAGAGCAGTCTCTGTTCTCCATCTGTGCCTTACACTGCAAGCCCGCG
Source organism: Paulinella micropora (assembly GCA_019918135.1). NCBI lineage: Eukaryota > Cercozoa > Imbricatea > Euglyphida > Paulinellidae > Paulinella > Paulinella micropora. The sequence continues at coordinate 90,688 of WBZZ01001326.1, forward strand.
AACCACCTCCAACATGCGGTCTTCAGGTCTGGCTCTCTCTGTCTCTTCCAACCGGCAACTCTGTTTGTGTACGTGGCTTGTGCGCCAACAGGTACACCGCCTGCCTGTGCCGTATGTGCCTCCGTGAGCGAGTCCATGTTTGAGCATGCACTCATCACTTCTTGAAACAGTGCTGACGGAGCAACGCTTTGAACCGTATTTTCGAACACGTGTGTCTCGAGGAAGTTCTTGGACTTCACTGAGCTAAACGTCGAGCATTGTTGTATGAGCTGAGTAAGCTTACTCGGGTTGACTGTGTGTAACGCCGAAAAGAAATAGAGGATGATCGACTTGCGGCCATAGAATAGCTCATAGGAGGAAACTACCTCCGTAAGGGTCGCCGCCAAGCCAACAGCACTCCTCAAACTCATCGCCACTGTCTCAAAGATTTCAAATCCTATGAGAGTACCAGTGCAGAGATGCTGGTATCCATGAGATTGAAAATATGAAATGAGTGTGGCCACCGCCAGTTCACACTGAGCGTCTAGGCCTGTTGCATTGTTTCTCTTAATCTCCTCCTTCTTTCTCAAAAACTTGTACTGTGTCAGATCAAATCCCTCCGAGACTAGATATTGGTCAAAAACAGTAACAAGGGCCTCGTATTCCTGCGTTTCGTCGCAAGGAAAAGCCTTCATGCAGGCATTGATCTCTTTGAGCTTGCTCAAAAGCGAAGCATCAGAGTCTTTGTCTGAGCTCGTCTTGGCATATAGCATGAGACTTGCCACTCCTCCTTTCTTCCCCTTGAAGGCATTTATGATGTTCTGTCTGTCCTTCTTCTCCGTGTTTTGCTTTCATTCTTTCCAGTCTCATCGTCTTCTCGAACTCCTCATTCTCTTTCGCCTTCTTCTTCTCAGATGTCACCAGCTTTTGAGCATGAGTGATAAAGGCCACCAATTCAGAAGCAGATCTGAGAAAATTATATTTCTCCACATATTGGTCAACACCTGCTTTGTTGGCGACCGGTGGTGCGTTATTAAGTGATTTAAGGACAGAGTGATCCTTGGTAGGAATCCATCTCTTCCATGCCTCCTTGTGCAGTAACGCACCCATCAACAGTCTGATCTTGGTCAGAACTCTGTCGGTCTTCTCTAACTCATCAATCACAGGATGAGTTTCTCCTGCTGCCTTAATGCTTTTTTCCATCTCTGCCTTCCCCTCTTCCAAGGCCTTTATTTCCATTGTAAAAAAATGAAATATGCCACTCGAGTTTTTCGAACCCAGATTGGTCTTCATTTTTGTTACATCGACTGCCTCCTGACCAGTCGCGAGGAATCTGGCCGTTGCTCTTGGGTTTGTGTACTGGAGGTAACCCTCACATCGTGGGCCGTATGTACGTTCCCAAATCAGGGTTTGAGTGTACACCCCAAAGATAGCATCGAGTAATTCAAGGTGGGTGTGTGTGTCCCCAAACTTGATATGCTGTATCTTCTTTCTCTCTTCTGGATCAGAGACCAGTTTGCCGAGGAGCTGTGCTGTGTTTGATAATAGGATATAGACATCCTTTTTAGCACGACTTTTCTCTCTTCTTTGATCCTGAGGGATCCACACATAGGTATCCTTCTCTACCCCCATCTTGTTATCAAACTCTTTTTTAGTGAGGTCATAGTGGTCTTGCACCCACTGTTGTTCCTCCACTGTGATCTCCTCTCCATCACTATGAATCAAGTCGATCATTTTTCGTCCTCCTCCTCCCGTGTAGGCAGGTGGTAAGGGATTACCATATGCTCCTCCTCCTCCCGTCTCTTCTTGTTCAAATCCTCCTTCATCTTCGTCT
>WBZZ01001326.1:97500-120000 GCA_019918135.1 Paulinella micropora
CTTGTTCAACGTGCTGGCCGCGCCGCGCCAATATAACAAGAAGATGCGCAAGTTCGGGAAGAGCATCAAGTCTCTAGCCGTCTTTTTTGAGTTTGTCGACTGGTTACAGAACCCCGATCTCACTGTCTGCTGCGAGCCCGCCGTCGCCAGGAGCCTCAACAGGCTGCTCGAACCCGCGCAAGGGCTGGCAATAGTCATCAAGGGCACCCACTGCTTCGGGGTCGACTTTAGGCGACGTCTGCTGTTTGACGGCCGTTCTGACCACGCCCACGTGCTGTGCGAGCAACGCTGCTGCACCACGGCTTCAAGCAAGGTTCGCCCTTCGAAATCATCTCTGTCTCTCATCCCGGCTTCAAGAAGCCAGTTTAAGACTTAATCATTAAAGGGTTCCGGGGTCCGGTCGGGTCTGTCGGTCGACACCGTGCCAGTGTCGGTCGACACTGTGCTAAGGTCGGTCGACACCTGCTTGGCCGGGCTTGAGACACTGAGACACACCCTGCCCCCCAGGCCCCAGGGGGGTGGGTACTTTTTTACCCCCTCCGGAAAAGTTGTGGATAAATTTGTCGTTTTTTTGTCTCAATGACGGGTTAGGCGACAAATTTGTCGAGGCAAGAAAATTTACCGCAAAAAACTTGAGACAAAAAGACACACCCTGCCCCCCAGGCCCCGGGGGGTGGGTACTTTTTTACTCCATCCGGAAAAGTTGTGGATAAATTTGTCGTTTTTTTGTCTCAATGACGGGTTATGCGACAAATTTGTCTAGGCAAGAAAATTTACCGCAAAAGCACTAGCCATAGCATGTCGGCCGACACTGTACAAGGGACGGCCGACCCTGTACAAGGGTCGGTCGACACCGTGCCAATGTCGGGCTTGAGACACCGAGACACCCCCGGCTCCCCAAGCCCTAGGGGGGTGTGTACTTTTTTACCCCCCTCCGGAAAAGTTGCGGATAAATTTGTCGTTTTTTTGTCTCAATGACGGGTTAGGCGACAAATTTGGCCGTCTGTCTCAGCCTGTCTCAGAAACTATAGGGAAAACTATAGGCCTGAGACACTTGAGACACTTTTTTGAATTTAAAAAAAAATTCGAAAAAAAGGAAGGAAGGGAGGGAGGGGGGGGGTGGTCTTTTACCAACCCGTCTCGCTGTCTCACGCGGGAGGGGGGTGGGGGAGGGGGGGAGTTTCCCGTTGGGGGTGGCAGGGGGACAAAAAAAAGGCAGTAGTCGGGGACAAAAAGGCAACAGCCGGGCCGGCCGAGGAAGGGTGACGTGGCACGCGCCTGGTCGGTCGTGTCTCGGTCACAACCCTCGAGTTTCTGCTCGAGGGACGTGGGTAGCAGCCAGGGTCGAACCCCTTGTCGGCCGTACCACTGGATGTGGACAAATCCCCGGAATTTTACCGCGCCGCAAATCAGGGGAAATTTTCGCGAAACTTTGTGCACACTCTGGTTTTTGCTATTTTAGGTGCCACCGCGCGAAAATGATGCTCGCTCTACGGAACAAACGAACGACCGTTGGTGCGGACGCCCGGCCACTCAAGCGACGCCGCCTGGAGCTGCCCCCGCTTACTCGTACCGTCCCGCGCGAAGCTCTACCGGGCGGGCCGTTCGCCACTGCATTGCTGTCCATATCGGACAGAACCCTTGCTTTGTTTCCCGAGCCTCTAACTGGTTTAGGGCTTCCGGCTACGTGTTGGAAGTCGGGAGGGGAAGAAACTTATTCTGCACTGGACTCGATATTGTTGACCAAGCGTATCGACGACCCCGTGGTCAAGAAAGTTGTGGATCTGGTCGAAGCGGAGCACGTGTGTCTGTATCTGCTGAGGAGGAGTACAATATTCTGTCTGTGGTCACGAGCCTGGTCGCTGGATATGTCAATCCATCGTACCACAAACCACTGCGGGCTGGCGCGTGGAAGAATTCCCGCAACGAACGTATGCTCGAGTCGTTGTATGAAAAAACGCGTTTGGCTCCCTTGTACGAGCCTGCTGTTGGTCGATGCGAACCGTGGTGTTCAGTACAGGAACTTATGATGGACGCTGATTACGAGTCTGATGAAAGCACAAATGAAGAACGCGTGGAGCGACGCATTAGAGTAGCCAGAGGTAAGTACTGGGAACAAACAGAGCGAAAGCTCAACAGGCGCCTTGCCCGGTTTTTCCGGCTAGTGGATGAGATGAGACGAAGCGTTCTGACTAATTAAATTACTTTTTTTCTTCTCTGTTTTAATACTAGTACAGTGTTCCGAGATGTTGGCAGTTTGCACTACTTGCGGCGCCTGCTTTTTTGAAGGACAGCTCTACTGGTCCGGAACTTGCAAAAAAGGGAACCCCCGGGACTTAGCCTCGCTCGTGTGCCGCCCTTATTAATATGGCGACGGCGCCTGTATCAACCCCGCTCGTGATATCCCTGGTGGAGACACGTGGGAAGAACGCATGCGCTTCGTCGACAATTTTCTAGACAAGATCCTGTAAGCTAATTAAAAAAACTTCTCATCTTGTTATATTATTTAATTAGCAACAAATGGAAGTTGCGAGGTCGTACAAGCGGCGGCGCCTCGACGGTGCGACCGACGACTTTGTGCTACCGGTCGACGGACAGAGTGGCGACGTCCTTGTTTCGGACGGTGACGGGGGCGTGAGATGGGCAGCGGGCGGAGTGGCCGCGAACGAGGCGGTAGCGCTCAATACCGCTCACAGGCTGACAACGTCCGGGAACCCCCACTTATTCGATCTAGCGGACCTGATTACCTTGACGCTGGACACCGAAGCGAAAACTAACCAGCCGGCCGGGATGACCTCTAACAGCTCCGCTGGCTTTGTGGCCTCAGCCTCTAGCAATTCCGCCCAGGCCTACCTGGCCTTTGACAGTGACTTTTCGACCTTGTGGGGCACCACTGCGCCCGACAGCTACAGCGGCAACAACTACACTGCCATGATCGAGACGATGGTCGATAATCTCCCTGTGCCTGACGCGTGGCTCCAGCTCGATCTGGGCCAGCACGCCAAGGTCACTGCTTACCACGTCACGTCCGCGGGTGCTATTACCGCGCCCAGAGACTGGGTAGTTGCTTACAGCGCGGACGACAGCCGGTGGTTCACGTGGGACAGCCAGACGGCCCAGACCTTTGTAGGCGACAGCCTGCGCACGTTTACGCCAGCAACCGCGGCAGACTACGCTCGGTACCTGCGCGTAATCTGCACTAAAAACAACGGGGCGGGAGTTTGGTACATGCGGAGCCTGGCTTTCGACTACCAGCTATACAATGCCGGCTGCAATCGAGAACACCAGTTACCCTACCAAGGCCTCGCAGCTAGCGCCCAAGGCGTACGTCGACCATCAGGTGGCAGGGGCGGTGAAGTTCCCGTCGATCATGCCTACCCAAGACGACTGCATCGTGACTATGGATCCAGACGGGTCTATCTTTGCGGTCAAGGACAGGACACTCAAGCAGCCATCTTTGGCTCCTAGCGGCAATGGCGCAATCGTGCTCATGGACACCGACTACACGGTCACGACGATCCCGGACACTCTCGTGAGGCTGCCTAACCCTCTGCCCGCCTCGACCGCGCAGCTGGTGACGGTCGATCCAGACGGCGTGACGGGTCTAAGCAGCCATTTGACTGCTACCAACAACCCGCACGGGACCTCGCTGGCTAACTCGTGAACTCGTCGACGCTCACGCTGACAGGGGCTGGCGGCAACAGCACGCTTTCGGCTCCTTCCAGTGGTTCTTGTGCACTCAAGCTGCCTGCCTCGCTTCCTGCAAGTACGAAGCTGTTGGTTGCCGGAGCGGACGGAGCAATGAGCTACGCGGAGGGCGACTTCTTGCCCATGCCCGTCACTAGCGGCATACTGGTGAAGGAAACGGGCGTGATCAACACCAAGACGATAGAGGATCTCTTCCGACAGGCTAGCGGCGCGCTCGCTGTAGGCTACCTGGCTGGCGGGGACATGAAGCAAGGGGCAGCCAGCATAGCGATAGGCGATTATACTGGGATGGTTACGCAAGGCTCGGGCGCTGTCGCAGTAGGAGATACTACTGGAAATGAGAGTCAAGGCGACAACGCCGTAGCGATAGGCTCGATGGCGGGCAATGCCAACCAAGGGGCGCGATCCGTGGCGGTAGGATATTATGCGGGCACCACAAACCAAGGAGCGCGGTCCGTAGCTATCGGGTCACATGCGGGCGCCGTGCTGGGGGCGGACAGCATTGCGATTGGTGGGTGCGATAACGCCCTATCGGTACCTGCAACAAACGCGATCGTGCTGAACGCGAGCGGTGCGGACATGACTGTTAGCACAGACGGTTCGACCACCATCAGGCCGGTGAGGTCGGGCCAAGCAAGCGGTTCAGGCCAGATGGTGCTGCAGTACAAACCGAGCACGTACGAAATGTCCCAAAGCAATTTCTCGCTGCCGAGCTCGCTGCCAGCCAGCACCAGCTTGGTGTCACTGGGCTCCAACGGCACGCTGCTGCACGGGGACCAGGCCATCTATCATGGTCTAAGCTTTGTAGCCACTTCGTATGTGAAGAAGCCCGACAGCATGACGAGCAACAGCTGGAACGGCCTGGTCGCGAGCGCGTCCACTTCAGGGAACGGCACTGCTTTCGATGCCTTCAATACGGGGATAGACGCCTGGCAGAGCAACACTGATACCTACAATACTACGAGCGGCGCCTACCTTTCCAATGTCAGCAGAACGTTTTCGGGTGTAGCGTACCCTGGCGAGTGGCTCCAACTGGATTTTGGCACCGGAGTTGTCCTGCAACAGTACTGCCTGCAAAGCTACACTAGTATCCTGGGTAGATCGCCGAAGACCTGGCAAGTGGGCACGTCGACAGACGGCACTACCTGGACGCTCTGGCACACTGGCTCGTACACCTTTGTTGACGGAAGTTCCGTCACCTTTACGCCGGCCGAAACTGCCAGGGTCGCCCGGTGTGTGGCCATTGTGGTTGCTTCCATAAAGGGGGGAGGAGGAACATCCCGCTACTGTGCAATCGTACACTTTGGTTTCGACTACACTGTGTATCCTGCGATCAAGAACATAGCGGTGCCGCTCGTCAGCACGGACGCCACCAACAAGGCCTACGTAGACGGGCACACACACACGTCACTGACGATTGGTAACAGCACGATCGCGAGCACGGGGACGGTTGCGCTGAGCTTGCCCAGTGCGCTGCCCGCCAGCACTTCGCTGACGTCGCTGACCTCTGCGGGGCAGCTGAGTGCCCCTGCGCTCAAGGTGCCCGTGTCCTTGCCTGGCAGCACTTTGCTAGTGACACTCGACTCTGGTGGCCAGCTAGCGACAGGGGCTGCTAGCTCGCTATCGCTCAGCGGGGCGGGAGGCACCAGCACCCTTTCTGCTCCGGCGTCCGGCACCTCTGCACTCAAGCTGCCAGCCGCTCTACCAAGCAGTACTAGCTTGGTGTTGCTGGGCTCCGACGGCGCGCTGCTGTACGGGGACCAGGCCATCTCTCATGGTCTGAGCCTTGTAGCCACTTCGTACGTGAAGAAGCCCGACAGCATGGCGAGTAACAGCTGGAACGGCCTGGTCGCGAGTGCGTCCACTTCCGGGAACGGCAATGCGTACGACGGCTTCAACACGGGCTCAAACTTTTCCTGGCAGAGCAACACTAGTACCTACAATGCCACGAGCGGCGCCTACACTTCCAGTTCCAGCAAGACGTTTTCGGGTGTAGCGTACCCCGGAGAGTGGCTCCAGCTAGATTTTGGCACTGGGGTCGTCCTGCAACAGTACTACCTGCAAGCCCAGTCCAGCGGTCTTGATAAATCGCCAAAGACATGGCAGGTGGGCACGTCGTTAGACGGCACTACCTGGACGCTGTGGCACACTAGCTCGTACACCTTTGTCGATGGCAATGCCATCACTCTCGCGCCGACCGACACCGCCAGGGCCGCCCGGTACGTGGCCATCGTAGTTGCTACTATCAAGGCAGGAGGGAGTTCTAGCTGGTGCGGAATCAACCACTGTGGCTTTGACTACACGTCGTGCCCCGCGATCAAGAACATAGCGGCGCCGCTCACCACCACCGATGCTGCCAACAAAGCCTACGTAGACGGGCACACGCATACGTCGCCAATGACGATCGGCAACTCTACGATTGCGAGCACGGGGACGGTCGCGCTGAGTCTACCTAGCGCGCTGCCTGCCAGCACTTCTCTGACGTCGCTGACCTCTGCAGGACAGCTAAGCGCCTCTGCGCTCAAGGTGCCTGCTGCGCTGCCCGGTAGCACTTTGCTAGTGACACTTGATTCTAGCGGCCAGCTAGCGACAGGGGCTGCTAGCTCGCTGTCACTTAGCGGGGCGGGCGGCACCAGCACCCTTTCCGCTCCGGCTTCTGGTTCTTCTGCACTCCTGCTGCCGACCGCGTTGCCGTCCAACACGTCCTTCGTCTCCTTGTCTAGCGGGGGGCAGCTAGCCGCCTCGTCTGTCAGAGTGCCTGCTAGCCTGCCCGGCTCGACGTCTTTGGTCACGCTGGACTCGGCGGGCCAGCTTGCGGCCAGCTCGTTTTTACCAGCCTCCACGCCGGCCCAGACCGCCGTTCTGAGCCTGACTTCTGCGGGACAGATGGTGTCCCAGAGCACTTCCACCACGGTCGTGACTTCTGGCTCGGTGGCGCTGCCGACCTGGACTTCCATGTCGGCCTATACGCCTACCACGGACCCTGACTGGGTGCTCAGCCACTCTTCCGCAGTTGTAGGCCAGGAGAGCTATAGAGTTTTCGATGGTGTCGCTGCCAATGGCTGGACTAGCCTCGGCAACTACAACTCGGACGGGAGTATCAACACTACCAACAACGCCGTTACCAACGTGGGCGGCAGCAACGTGTACGGCGAACACTTTACGCTCCAGCACCAGCGGCGCCGTTACAGAATCACGAGCATCGCGTTGACTAATACCTCTTCTCTCAGTAGCTCCACCAAAAGCTTCACGTTGGCGGGGTCGGACAATGGCAGTACCTGGACACTGGTCTGGTCCGGTAACTTCTCTTTTACCACGACGTTACAGACCCTGAACTCGAGCGCGCCCGCTTCGACCGCGTTCTATTACTACCACCGGTTTATTGTCACTTCGACAAATTCGAGTACACAGGCCGCCGTGGGGACCTTTGCGCCTGTAGTTGAGTCCGAGGGCGTGTCGGCCACTGCCACGGGCCTCACGGGCGTGGATACGATCACGAGCGGCAAAGTCACCACGACGTTGCTGACCGCGCTGCCCTCCGCCGGCACGGACCGCGTGGTGCAGATCAACGACCTCGGGCAGTTCGAGCTGGGCACCTGGGACCGAGGCCACTGGCTGACGAGCGACACGGCCGTCTCTGTTAATAGTGGAACTGGCAGGAAGATCCTGGTCGATGGCGTAGTGAGGCTGGCGCCCGTGTACGGCAACATCACTGTAAGCAATGCTAACGGCTTCACGACCTGGCAGAACACGTCCGGTATGCCCAGGAAATGGCTGATCACTGCCTCGTTCAAGTTTATTACTTCGGCAGCGGCTACCAACAACTCGCCGACCAGTGGCGCCTATTACGATGTCTGGGTCGAAAGGAATTCAGTGAGACCTGCGTCAAGCACCGGCGTACAGCAGACAGAAGGCAATTTTGAGGTAACAGGGGGCGCCCATGGGCTCTATAGCAACGGGCGGTACACTTCGCTAAGCCTGTCGGGTATCATGGAAGTGGCAGCGAACGAGTATATCTGGTTCGAGGCTTATGGCGACACACAAGGCGCTGTCACCTGGAAACTTGTTATTGGTGGGACGGCTGTTTATGAAAGGGGCAGAGTGACTATTACCGAGATCCCGGGCTGATTTCTTTCTTTCGAGTCTGTATTTTTTAATTAAAAATGGACGCGTTGAGACAAGCACTAGCTGAGAACGAGAACGAGCTGGCCACGTGCCTAGCCCGCCGCCGGACCGTAGAACGAGAGAAGTTACAGCTGCAGATCGCGCTGTGTGAAAAGGTCTGCTGTGACAAGGACATGCGCGAGCAAGTCAAGACGCTCATCCAACAGCAAGAAGAGGCCGAGGCGGCAGCAGCCGAGGCAGCCGCCCACGCGGCAGCAGCCGAGACCGAAATGGCTCTAGAAGAGACGGTCGTAGAGATGCTGCCAGACACCATCAATGGCTAGAAGTCCTGGTCTAGGCCCCATTCCGGCTCCTTGGCCGGCGCCCGCGCGTACTCGCTCACTCTTTTCTCGAAAAAGTTGGTTTTGCCTACCACGCCTAGCTGCTCCATGAAGGGCAAGGGACACTTGGCCACCCCGTACAGCTTTTCGCTCAGGCCCAAGTTCTGCAGCAGGCCGTCGGCCACGAACTCGACGTACCGCTCCATCAGCGTCGCGTTCAGGCCTAACAGGGCCACCGGCAGCGACTCGCTGATGAACCTCCGCTCGACCTCGACACAGCCAGCGACAATCTGGAAAATGCGCGACATCTGCAGCTTGTTCGACACGTGGTGCTTGTACAAGTGGCACGCGAACAGGCCGTGCTGCGTCTCGTCCCGCGCAATAAACTCGTTGCTGGTACACAAGCCCTGCAGCAGGCCCGGGTGCTTTTGTTTCAGCCAAAAGATGGAGGCGAAAGAAGAGGCGAACTGGACAAGTTCAACGCAAGCGAACGCCACCAGGCGCTCGGCAAACGAAGACCGGGCCGGGTTGAGCCACTGCAGCGCCCACTTCGCTTTTTGGGCCACGGTCGGGACCTGTGTGATCGCATTGAACAGCTTGTCCTTCTCGTGCTGGTCGCTGATGATCGTGTCGATCAACAGGCTGTAGGTCCGCGAGTGTTCGGCCTCATTAAAGATCTGGTAAGAATAAAAAAGTCTCGCTTCGGAATATTGCACCTCGGCCAAAAAATTAGAGGCCAGGTTTTCTTGGATGATGCCGTCCGAGCTAGCAAAGAAGCCCAGCACCATCTTAATAAAATGCTGTTCGTCCGCGCTCAGTTTCTTGAAATCGGCCTGTTCCCGGCTCAAGTCTAGCTCATCTGCTGTCCAGAACGACCGCAGGGAAGCTTCATAGAATGAATACAGGTCCGGACGCCGTATCGGGAAGAGACAAAATCGCGATGCTTCCGGCACGAGCATTTTTTCTTCAGTGTCCATAATTCGCTCGGCTGCCTGTTGTCCAGTTTCAGCAAGGCCATTTACTCTCTTTTAATACTATAAAGGGGAAAGAGGATATATGTTTTTCTTATCGGTACAACAGAACAAAGAACATGTTGCAAAGACGTAAGACCGAACAGCGGCTGATGCCCTCGTCACCAGAGTCCATCACCGTAACCTCGCACGAGCTCGCACTCGAGCTCAAGCGCAGCTACAGCGATTTCTCTTGGCAGAGCGTGCCGCAGCTCATTGTTCACGGGGTCAAGTACCTCGCTCTCTATACTAACCACACGGGCGAGGAGAAGAAGCAGATCCTCATTTCAGTCCTCGTCGACTTGTGTCCCGACGACAACGTGGACAAGCTCATCCCGCCCGTGGTCGATGTCATCTGGGAGCTCGTGAAGGCCGCCCTCGCTTCCAACTGCTGCGAGCTGTGTCCCAAGGTCTGCACGGTCATGTAGGCATCGGGATCAAGTGCCTGCCCAGCGTCACGGGCGTGCCGTGGTGGATCCTGACCGGTTCGCCGCTCGTCACCATCTGCGCGCGCGCTTTGGCCAGCTTCTCGCGGTCCAGGCGGTGCGCCCACAGCACCACGCCCGGTATACTTGCTCGTTCGAACGCACTTTCTCCAGGGCCATGGTAATCTTGACCAGCAGCACGTCCGCCGCTAATCTGAATCGTCTTTTTTTAGCCATCTCGACTGATAGCTCGTTCTTGACCATTTCAAAGAGTATCTCGAAGGAGAAGTGGCGCTCTGCTTTCTGCCTAAAGTTGAAAAAGCTGTTGGTGCCGGAGACGATGGCTACTACGATCAGGCAGGTCACGCTGACCCAGTCGTAGCCCGCCCGGCCCGCTCCACACGCCTTGAAGCCGAAATTTCCCACGATAACGGAACAGATCGCAGGCACGATCGTAGACAGCAAGCCAAACAACAGAAAACGGTTGTAGTAGTAGTAGCCGGCCGAGTTGTTGAGGCGCGCGTGCAGGGCACACTCGTCCACCACGCTGGCAAAATATTGCTCGTGCCTCGAATGCCACTTCTCTTCCTCTCGCTTGACGTCGCTGTCGTCCGAGTCATGGTTGTCGCTCGACTGCGACCGCATCGCCAGGATTTTATCCTCGTCCATCTTTACTTTTGGTGGTGGGAAACTGCAAGATTTAAAAAAAAAATGTGCGATTGCTGGGCAGGCGGCCACTCTATCAGCAACCGGCTTTCGACAGCAGCATCTCCCAGTCCGCCCCATTCAAGTCCACCTTGTCCCTGGTGTCAGGATTGCACACCTGAAGGTGCAAGTACTTCGTCAGCGTCGAAAACACCACGTACTGGTCGTGCCGGTCCTGCGCCGACGACTGGTAGCCACCCGAACTCGCGAGGAAAGGAATGATCAGGCTGCCCGATTGCACTTTCGTGCCGCGCGAGACCGCGCCCGTCAGCGACACTTCCTCGTAGTTGCCGCCCGTCGAGTAGGCCAAGCTACTGCATTCCTTGATCTTGATGCCTAGCGAAGTCGGCAGGCCCAGCGCCACGACTTGCGGCAAGACGGTGGCCTGGCCCGACGTTAGTGCAAAGAGCTCATTCTGGGCCGAAGTCGGGAAGCCTAGCACTGCGTGCGCGCTGTCGTCGCCGCTCTTGCTGTAGATGTTGAACTCTGCCAGCCAGAGCGGGCGTGGAAATGAGGTTGTTGAAGAGGCATGGTAGGTGGAAATCTGATTCTGTGTTTGTGTACATATATGATTCTTTTACTGAGAAACTCGCTGTTTCAAGGAGTCTGTATCGGTTATGATCAATAAAATTATTTTCTTTTGCCTCTGTTTTTTCCTTCTTACCTTTTACCTGGAGGGGAAGGTAGGTAAAGGGAGAGGGTAGCAAAATAGTGTTTGTGTGAGCAAAGCACAACACAACACCTATTTTGCAACCTCAGACCGGAACGTAACAAGTGCCTGAATTTCGGTAATGATATGATCTTAAAGATGATATTTCGACAAACATATTTGTTGCGTTAGCGCTGATAGTACGTGATTGGAGTATAAACTGCAACTTTTGTGGCAATACAGCCGTTCCGGCCTAAAATACACTAAGAAATTCTTGAAAGTGGCTCATCTTTAGCCACTCTAAATAATCCGAACTAAATGAAATTATGTTTGAGAACATCTAGATAAAGTTGCGACATGGTCGCGCAAGTAAAAGAAGATGATTTGACGCTTATAGTGTTCTCGTCACTTTCGCAAGTTCCTCGAACACAAGAAGAGCAATTCTTGTTTCGAGTGTTCTTTTATTCCCACCCGCCCACCCTTTGCCACTATATAATTCCATATGAGCTTTGTTACTTGCAAACATGATACAGGACGGGCTGGTCTGGGAGAAAAGACAAGTGATAAGATAAGAACTGGCGATACGGTAGTTGTGGTGCAAGTAACTGCGCTGGATGGTTGAAATTGCTTGTGAAAGGTGCTGATTTGTGTATTTGGGGAACGGGAAAAGGAACCGGGACCGATTGGAAAGTTGTCGGACTGGATCGCGTGATCACAGGTGGCGTTTTTGATAGTGACGTGGGTAGAAAAATATAATAATATTAAGGAAGAATTTCGAACAACGTAGAGATTTTATGTCGGTTATGGGTCCCTGACTATAGGAGGTGTTTCCGATTAGTAATTTAGATAGTATCTGAATTTTTGGATCGATGAATTGTTGGGTTGATGAATGTTACGGTTGTGATATGTTGACTTTTGTTTTTGTTTTTGTTGTCATATTTTGAAAATTATTTTCGTAATCACTTTTTGTGCTATTTTTTGCCAGTACATAAACAGGCATGAGTAAAAACCGTTTAATACCTCAAGTTCAATTTGAGGACGCGTTTGAGCACGGTAAAGGGTCCTGCACACATGGACAGGTTGTATTGGAAGGTCAGGTAAAGCAGTAGTACCTGTTTGTGTGAGCGCGTTGTCGGCTCGAAGCTTCAGCTGATTGATACGTAGTGCAGGTGTTGCCAATGTGAGTATGCGTTGTGGTGACATAATGTACTTTAACAAGGGTTGAAGTGTGTGTATGTAGAAATATCACTGACACAGTGTGTGGATGTTCGCGAGGTCGGGGCGTAAGTGCGTGCGAGTCATTCTATTATAGAGTGGGGAATATGTTTGACAGTGGTAGTGACTGGCTAAGGACTGCCGTTATATGGTGTGGCTGATGCTTGTTATTGTCAGGTGTCACTGTAGTTTGGATTTATATTCATCTGGAGGTGGTGTGAAGTGAGTTAGTGCATGTTCCTTATGCGTTCCTTGTGGTAGGTAGTGTGCTGTATTGTGATATCGATGCGTAGTGTGACGATGGTAAGTATGATGAGTGTGCTTGAATGAGGCACTGTGAGTATATTGATAAGTCTGCTAACGTTATTTATTGAATGACTAGTTGTGTGCTTGTCCAAAGAGATGTGTAGGGGTGTGGTACTTTGAATGTGTGTATGATGATCGGTATGCATATTTGGACAACGATGTTCATGACGGTGATGATAGTACTGTGGTACGCTATTTTGCTTGTTTTATGTGGTGATATCGTTTTTGAATGTGGTTGCTACTGTTTGGGTTACTGGCTCATGTAGGAGTTTCATATAGCATTTATAATTATTTCTGTTTTGGTTGACTGGGTGGTGATCATGAGTTCCGTTGCCTGCTTTGGAGTGTTGTGAGAGACGTGTGTTGTATGCTGTACGTGTTTATGCTTATTACTGTGAGCACATGTGTTGCTCTCTTGCATTTCTGTGCTTTCTTGCCTTGGTGGGCTGTGTGTGTGAGAATATAGATCGTGAGGTGACTGGATCTAGTTATAATTACATTTTATATATTATCATTCTATTGTTCTTATTTTGATCATTGCGTGTGGCAAAACTGGGATATATACCAGCGCTTATTACTGTGATTTGTGTATAAGTACAGTGATAATTATGTATTATTGAATCGGTGAGCATTATTACATAGAGAAACATGATTGTTGAGTGTCCGTTGTGAATTTATTTCGAGTCTAGATAGAATAGAAATAGGCAGAATTTAGGCAGTTGTAGTGGTAGGATAGAAACCCCAAACCAGGTTCGTCCTTATTATGGAACAACCTGGAGGGGAAGGTAGGTAAAGGGAGAGGGTAGCAAAATAGTGTTTGTGTGAGCAAAGCACAACACAACGTCTGACGGGTGTACCCAGCCACCACACCCATGTTTTCAGGCCTAGCCACTCACACGCAAAAGTCGGTCTTTTTCAAAAAGTCGGTCCGTTGATTTTTAGCTCAGACGGTGATGACTTTGAGGTTATTATTTGTAGGAACGCGAGGTCGGATTGAGGAGCGGTTGACACCATTCGAAAGCGAATGAGACGTAGATTTATATTACATAATTTTCATGTTGAAAAGTCAAGATGATGAGAAGAAAATAGTTTTAAAATTTAACATCTTAATTTCATAAATACAAAATTACTTTGAAAAACTAAGAACTCGAAGAGAAATTAAGAATTTGACAGCAGATTTCGATTAATTTAAGTAAAGGAACTCATGCTATTTCTATTGTATTATTTTCAGAAGAATCGCATGTGCGTAACGTACTTAATTTTTTTTCAAAAATGAATTGATTTTCTAGTAAGAAACCAATATTTTTAATTAATTTTCAAGTTTAACAAACTGCCGTCCAGACCAAGCTCGAAATTGAAATTAAGTGTATTCTTCAATAATGACTTGAAAAATCTTTCTGAATAGGTTTTACTGATTATTAAAGAACGATACAATACTCAGTGACACTAGTATTAATAGATAGCAAATTTGACTGTAATATTATATTACTGTAGCAATTAGCCAAAGCTCGAGATATGTATACTGTCTAGCACTATAATTTCCTCGATAGAATCAAGGAAACAATGAAAAATATGTACATGACGTATACATGATTTGTAGTATTGTTAATACAAAAAATTCAAGCATGAGGTTACGACTAGCCATAGCTAGGATAGGAAAAAACAATAGGAATTTTGAATTGAAATCGAGCCAGTCTTGGACCTTCACTACATGTTGAGTTGCTAGAATGTATGATAATAGTTATGTATTTCTATTTAGATGCTTTGAGTCCTGAGTTATGAATAGAATATGAGAAAAAGAATCGATAGTTATTTCTTAGCCTTGCCCTTAGCCTTGACGTTACAAAATCGTTCGTGTTTTTTTTCGAGAGATCCACACTGCATACAGTCTGGGCGCCACCAAAGCTGACACTTCTCACATGCGTTGGGATCATCTTCATCCTCTGACACCTGCTGAATGTCCTCTTGGGAATTCCAGATGGACCACCAAGCAAAACAAGTGACACATTTGCAATCATCCGCAGCTTCCTTTTTGCTAGGATTGTAATTCTGGCTGTCACGTCGTACTTTATCGATGAGTTTGTTGCGTGCCTTTTCTGCTTTCTCCTTCGCCTTAGCGCGAGAAGGGGTGAGAAAGTCACCATGACCTGCGTCAAGTGCCTTCTTGTGTACTTCTTTGCTAACAGCTTCGCCTCCTCTATCTCTGCTTTGTCTTGAGATTTTTTTTCTTTCTCCACAGCCGCCGCCTTTGCAGCATCTTCTTTCTCCTTCCTGTTGGCAGCAGCAATGTTCTCCAGCTGACGATCATAGTCAGGAAAGGTAGGAAAACTGATCTCATATTGCCTATCGGAGTTTGTGTGTTATTGACTTTCCTTGTTTTCTGAAGCGATTGTCAAGGTTATCTGTTGGGATGTCCATTGTGTCGAATTCTTTCTCGAGAATGCAGTGAGTATACTCTGTACTTTCGATCGGACTATACGCTTCGATGCAGGCCATGCATTGCTTCAGAACATGCTGCAAGGTCTTGTCACGCGTGGCGTTCGGCTTACTGGTAAAATATCCACATTCAGTCAGTAAGAACTGCTGGTTGTCCTTAAACACCCTTCCCAGCCGTCGATTCCACGCTTGGGTGTACAGCTCCTTCAACGCCACATGCACGTGGAAAATTGCAAACATAATAACGTTCCGAATGTCTGCAGTGAATTTGAGTCCATCTTTTCCCATGCGCTTGAAGGCTGCATCGATCTGACTTTTGAGTAGCTTGGTGGTTTTGTGAAACAACTCTTCGTACCTGCCGTGTCTCACACTTGAATGCTCGGATGTGTGGAGACGAGAGTTGTCATTGCACGATGTAAATGCAGAAGTAGAGCCAGGAGGTAAATGTAGTTTGATGTACGAGTCAACGATCTCTTGCTTGAGGACTGAATCCTTGATTGCCTTCACCATACCGCCCTCCCCAACCATTTGAACATACGTTCCCGCGGAATAATCCCGACGTGCTTCCAACTCCTCCTTGGATGTAGCAACGTATGGCAGAATCACCTTTCGCCAGTATGTTTGGAAAGCTAACATCTCATTCTTCTCAAGCTTGTCATGAGTCAATATCACCAAACCAAACTCCTTCAATACCATGGTCTTTACTTCACCATCCGGAACTGTATTGATCGCTAGCCTGATACATGCCTTCAAAAAACGACCTGACTTCACGGTGGTTTGTAACAATTTTACACGAAACTTGTTATGAAGGAACTCTGTGTCACTCTCGTTCCTAGATCTTGTCAAAGGATTGCAGAGGCAGAACAGTTCTGCTTCGATCTCATCGTCCGGAACGCGTGGATCTTTTGCCACAGAAATCAGCATTCGGTCCTTCTTGCTTTTTGTCAGTCCACCAATACACAAGATAACAGGATCAAAGCACAGTGCAAGATTGTCATCGACTATTGGTGTTTTGGCGCTCTGCACAGCAGCAAGCAGAGCGTTCTTCTGCTTGACTTGCCGTTTGGTATACTTTTTACATTCCTTTTGCAGCTCATTTTTTCTCTCTGCTTCTGCAACATCGTGTTCTGCCATCGCAATTTCCCAATCTTCCTGTGCAAAATTAGGTGCAGTTGGGTCCAGATGCCCGCCCGGTTTCATTCCTCGATTTTTGCCAATACAGAATGAGAGTGCATTTCGTAAGTTATTGCGAACATTCGTCCTCGTGTCTGTTGTTGTTTGCCCTTCGCTTCTGTTGTACTCTGCACTACTGTGCCAGGCACGCTTTTTCGTTCTTTCAGAGATAGGCTGCGGGCGTGGAAGCTTGCCATCCTTCTCCCTCAGCTCCGAATCGAGCTTCACAAGCTCCTTACCAAACTCAGTCTCGTTGAAAGTCTTATCATTAAGTTGGCGCTCAAGAGTCCTTTGATACAAGTGTGTCTTAGTTCAGCTAATAGGATCGGAGGACAGTAAGCAGGATTTGGTGCAATACCGGCCAGCCCACGTCTGAAGTTGGTTTTCAAAGTGTTAGCGCCCATTCGTCTACTGTGAGGAAACAACCACCGTTGAATGACAAGTAACATAGTCTTGCATTTGACTCCGAGCTGCACAAACAAGTCCCAGATAATCTGTTCTTGTAGAGTAAGCACACGGACTGTTGGATGTCTTGTCTTCGTTTTCTTATTTAGCTGCTTTTCGGCCTGAATGCGCAGCTCTTCTGCATCTCGCAGGCGTTTCGAGACTCGGGTCAGATCTTCTGTCTTCTTCCATCCTGGAACACTAACACGTTTGCTTGACATGAAGATGCAGCTTCAGAGCTGCTAGAAAAGATATTTTCGTTATGTTGCAGTCACAAAGCCACAGCTACCATCATGGCAGATTCAAAGGTTCAAAGGTGTGCCTTGAAGCCGCTAAGCATCGATCGCGCGCAGCTGCTATATCAGAACAACGCCCATCCCTTAGCAAATAAATCCACACCAACTGCTGCTCGCTGGTGAATGCTTACAAGCACGCAGCACGCCGAAACCACTTTCACAACTTTCAGGCTTACTGTACCTAAAAATGCACGAAAAACCTGTGACGTGAAAAAACAAAACTGATGAACTTACTCCTACGGGTCCTACGAATGTCCCCAGCTACTTACTTTTGCAATCCAACACCTACAACGAATACAAGCTCAATCAGATCACCTTCATCACCCCTCTGAAACCCAGGACCGACTTTTGTCAAAAGACCGACTTTTGCGTGTGGGTGGCTAGGTGGCTTGTCAGACAACTGGAAAAAAATTCTTGTCAGACTCTCTCTCTTTCTTTCTTTCTTGAGGAGTATCTGTTTTTCTTATTGAGCTTCTTCGCTTTTATTGAGAGAACAATTTTACAATTGGACTCAGGGAAAGGGAACGTCCACGTGAAAATTATAGCTAGTAAGTTATACCTTTATAGTACTCTTTATCTAAGGTGGAAACCTAGTTATTCAGGTTGAGAAGATATCGACATTAAATTAGTACACACACACTCTCTCTCTCTCTGTGTCTCTCTCTCTATATATCTATTCTATCTATCTCTCTCTCTCTCTCTCTCTCTCTCTCTCTATCTATCTATCTATCTATCTCTCTTCTTCTTCTTCTTCGCTTTTATTGAGAGAACAATTTTTTACAATTGGACTCAGGGAACGTCCACGTGAAAAGTATAGCTAGTAAGTTATACCTTTATCAAAGGTGGAAACCTAGTTATTAAGTTGAGCGTATTAAGGAAGATATTAATACTAAAATGTATTCAGCGGCTCAGTATTAATATTGTATTATAGTTATTAAAATTAATATTTTTGCTTAGATATATTGCGCGGTGATATATATTATTATGTTATGTTATGGGTATATGTAATTGTAAAGCTGTATACGTAGTCGTATAACGTATGTGTGGCGGCCCCTCCCCCCCCCCCCCCCCCCCCTCTCTTTTCTTTTTTTTCATGAGAAAAATGAAAGAGGGGGGGGGGGGGGAAGTTGGGAGTGGGCGTGGTTGACCATATACGTCGATTGATTCGGAGAGTTCTTCTTCAGGTAGCAGACAAAGGAGCAAGTCTAGTGTTCCTCTCCTTTCTCTCTCTCTCTCTCTCCCCCTTCACTTATATAAATAAATATATATATATATATATATATATATATTTATATATATATATATATATTTAAAAATATATTTCTCTTCTTCTTCTTCTTCGCGCGTGTGCGTTTGTTATATGTATTATGATGTTTGTTGGTGTTTTAGTAGATATGCAGTTAGTGCTTTTTTGAATGGTTTGATTTTCGTTTCATCTGTTATATGTTTTGGGATTGACTTCCATTGATCTGCAAAGATCTTGGTGAGGTATGGGTCTTTGTGGTTAACAAAGAGGCTGCCTTTTGTTGAGTATCGGGTTTTGTATGGGTGTGTGGTATTGATTGGTGTAAAGGTGTTATTGTTGAGTGGTCTGTTGAGGTGTTTTTTAGGGTAAATGAATGGGTGATTTTCTATGCATACACGGAGTGTATATAGGTGTGTGATGTCGAGCAGTTTGAGTTGATTTAGGATTGGTTTGGTATGTGCGCGGTAGTGTGTTTTTGCAATTATTCTGATTATTTTTTATGTATTTTTATGAGTGGTTGTATATATTTCTTTTTGTTGTCATGCGTCCCCCAGATGGAAATGTTTTGTATAAGGTGTGGGTATATGTGTGTATAATATAGTTGTTTCATTATTTTTATGTTTATATATTTTTTAGCATATAGTAATGAGTTGATTGTGGGTTGGAGTTTACGGATTATGTTGTTAATATGTTGGTCATATTTAAGGTTATGTTGTAGTGTTATGCCCAGGAGTTTTGCGTGTTGGCATTGCTCGAGGGTGTGGTTGTTTATTGTTATTGTGATATTTTGTTTTGTTTTATGGAAAATTGTGTATGTTGTTTTTGTTGGGTTGGGTACTAGGTTATTAGAGTGGAAGTAGTTTATTAATTTCGTTATTTCTGTTTGTGTTTGTTCTTGTAGGTTTTTAGTATTTTTAGCTGTTATTATGAATGTGGTGTCGTCTGCATATGTGTATACTGTTCCTTGTTGTATAATATTGATTTTGTCATTTATGTAGAGTAGGAAGAAGGTGGTGGAGAGTGTGCTGCCTTGTGGGATGCCATATGTGATTGTGCGTTTGTGGGACTTGGCATATTGTGTGTGGACCTCTTGAATGCGATTCGAGAAGTAGGATGCAAAGAACTGGACTGTGCCTTCGTTGAAATTAAAATTTCGTCGAAGTTTGTCGAGTAGCTTTGAATGTTCTACTGTGTCGTATGCTTTCGAGAGGTCTACATAGAGAGCTAATACTAGCTCTTCTTTGTCTTTATGTTTTTGTATTTGGTTTATTATGGTTTGGACTGTCATGGTTGTGCTTGAGTTAGGTCTAAATGCGTATTGTGTATGTGATATTATGTTGTGTTTTGTTAGGTGGTCCATTATTTGTTTATTTATTATTGTGTCAAATACTTTAGCTATTATGGGTAGTAATGATATCGGTCTGTAGTTGGCTGGCATGCTTGTGTCGCTGGCTTTGTATAGTTCTATTACTTTTGTTGTTTTGAGTGCGTCTGGGTATTTATTTTCATTTATTGCTTTGAAGAGGTTGGTGAGTATAGGTGTGAGGAAAGCGTGCATGTCTTTAATGAGTGTTGGTTTTATTTTGTATATGTCCTCTGCTTTATCTCTGTTTATTTTTTTTTAGTGTTTTGTTTACAATGTCTTCTGTTGTGTTATGTAGTTTGAAGCTTGGATGTGTTTGTTTGTTTTCTTCTGCTCTCTCTTCTTGTTGTTGTTTATGTTCGGTTGTTGGTATGCTGTTGCTTGTTTTTTTGCCTATTGTTATGTAATGATCGTTGAGTGCGTTTGCTATTTCTATGGGGTCTGTGTATGTTTTCTTGTTGTACTGTATCGTGGTTGGCGATGCTCTCGGTGGTTTGTTGTTAGGTACGAACTCTGTGAGTATTCTGTGTTGTTTCTTTGGGTTGTTTTTATTTTCTTCTAGCGTCTTCATTACTTCGTCTTTTTTGCTTTGTGTATTATTTTGTCGACTTTGTACTTCTGTGTTTTGTATGCTTGTTTGTTTTCTGTTGTCGTGTCATCTCTCCATTTTTTGTATAGTAGGTGCTTTTTTCTTATTTACCTCTTTATTATGGGGCTGCACCAGCTTTTTCTTCTATTGGATTGCTTGGGCTTTCGTTCGAAGTGTTCTATTACTTTTGTTATTGTTGTTTGTATGTTTCTAAATTTGGTTTGTGTCACTGCTTTCTGTGTTGTCCTGTGTGATGTATTCTAGCTGTGTTTTGAGGTTTGCTAGGATTGCGTCTTTATTTTTGTCGTATATGTTTTTGGTGAGTCTGGGTGTGTTGTCTGTGTCTGGCTTTCTTGTGTGGGTGTGTATTATTGCGTATATGGGGTGGTGGTCTGATATGCATGGGCTTATGATGTTTGATTCTATGTTTGCATTTATATTGGTAATTATCATGTCTATGAGTGTATGGGATGTTGTGTGGACCATGTCGTGTCTTGTTGCTTTTGTTATTTTTGTGTAGATGTTGTTGTGTACCATTAGGTTTTGAAAGTCTGTGTGTGGTTTATGTATGTTGTCCAGTAGGTTGTAGTTGAGGTCACCTACTAGTGTTATTGTGCTTGTAGGCGTTTTGTGTATTATGCTGTTTATGTTATTTTGTAATGCATGCATGAATTGTTTGTCTATGAGTGGGCGTCTATACATACATATTATTGTGTGTATTGGTTTGTTTTTAAGTTTATTATTATATATTCTTAGTGTTAGTGGAGTTTTGCAAGACTCCGATATAGTTTGTTTATCGTGTATTGTAATGTGCATGTTGCTTTTATAGTATATTGAGATGTCGATGTGATGTTTAGCTGTGTATGTAGGGATAGGGAATGCGTTGTTACTGGTTGGTTGGGTTATGTAGTTATCTGTGAGTATGATGATGTCTGGTTGGAAGGGTAGGAGTTGTAGGCGTGTGATTAGGTCTTGATGATGTGCTTTGAGGGAGTGGATGTTGGTGTGATATATTGTGAGTGTATTGTTGTGTGTGTTGTTGTTGTTTTTATTGTTATTGTTATTATTATTATTATTATTATTGTTTTTTATGTTTTTATTATATGTTTTATTTTTGTTATTTTTAGAGGTGAGCGATAGGTATGGAGGATTGTGGGAGGAGGTTTGGGTGAGTGAGATGCTCTGGGGATTTTTGTTGGGGGGTCATTTAGGTGCTCATGGAGGTGTTGTTGTGCTGTTGGTTTGGTTTGTTGAGCATGTATGAGTCTTTGATTATGTTTATATCTTCTTCTGTCTTAATCACTAGCCTGTGCTCCTTTGTCTGCTGCTTGAAGAGGACCTCACCGTCTCTTGTCCAGACGTAGATGGTCTCGCCAGTGGCCTCAACGAGTTCTTTCTTCAGCTTGATTGCCTGTTTCAAAAGCACGAGAGTGTTGGTGGAAGGCTTTCATTGATGAATATTTTGAATGTTTGGTTTTCAGGATGTGTGCCTGTCCAGTTTACTGTATCGTGTGTAAGCGGTTGGAGTGGGTTGTGCTTTTTGAAGTGGGTTTTGAGGCTGTTTGAGCTGAAGCGCACTATGATAGCTGGTGGCTGTTTGGGTTCTTCTCGCATGGGTTTTGTGCTCTTTGCTCCGAAGCATTTGGTGATATCACCTTCCTGATATGGAATGTTCTTTGCATCTATAATTGCTTTCACGATGTTCAGTGTATTCTCTTTGGGTGTGTATGGTATGCCTGAGATGCTAAGCTCACATGTTGGGTCTCGTTGGCTTTGTTTTTGATTCTCTGTGGCCTGTTTGCGTTCTGGTGGGTAGTTGTGTGTATTGATGTTTGGGTTAGCATGTATGTTTTTGAGTAATTGGGTTGTGTTGTTTGCCCATTGACCATACATAGCAGGGGGTGATGCTTTTGCGTGGCGCTCTTGCATTTCTTTCATTTTGTTAAGCTGAAGCTTAGTTTCGTTCAGCTCTAGTCGGATTGAATCTATGTTGGCTGTGAGCTGGTTGAGTTCTGTTTGGTGAGTTTGCAGTGCTTCCTCGTGTTTTTGTGCTGTTTTTTGAGTCTGCTCCATTGCTTGTACGTGAGTTTCGCTTTGCTGATTAACTTTGTCTTCGAGTTGCTTTGTTCGGTTGCCTAGTGTTTCTAGTTTTCCGATAAAGTTGTTCATGTCCTCTACTTGTTGTTGTCGGGTTTGTTCGAACATGGGTTTGAGGATATTTTCGAGCAAGGTTGCATTGAAGAGCGTCGCTGGTTGGGGAGTTGTTTCGTTGTTGTTGCTGTTGTTGTTGTTGTTGTTGTTGTTGTTATTGGTTGTTTCATGGGTTGTGTTGACGTTCGCGATCGGATCCGTTAGGTCTCCGTTGTTTTGTTGCCTGTGTCTAGTGTGTCGCTGGTTCGTGGTTTGGTTGGTGTTTTGAGCAGGTTGGCGTTGTTGTCGTGGTTGGACTTTGCTTGGGTTTGGTTTGGGTCGTTGGCGATGTGTTCTTCG
>WBZZ01001326.1:122500-155000 GCA_019918135.1 Paulinella micropora
TTATTCTACAAAAGTACGACTCTGAGTCAGTTTAATAAACGAAGAACACTTGCCTTTCGCGTCACCTAGAGGTGAAAAAGAAACATGTAAGAAGCGAACATCAGTAAGAACATGGGCGAAAAAGCTGGGGGAGAAAAACACAGACTCGGCAGACTCTGAGAATCATTGATACTGCAGGACAGCCGGTCACCGTTCAATAGCCGCGGCATATTCATGTCGGAGCGTGTTGAGTGGTTGCACTTATATTCACCCTATTACCTAGCTGATTTTACTTTAATGTAGTTGATTTTTTCGTTCTCATATTTGAGTCGGAAGTCAAAAGACTTGCCCATACAGTAGAATCTAGATATTAATACCCCAGAGTCTATTTGTATTATAAGCTAGATATTAATACCCCAGAATCTATTTCCGGTGAAGAAATAAAAAGGACGATCGACTCTGTTTGAGAAGACACACAACAACAGAAGCAACAGCAGCAGCTGCCAGCAACAACAACAACAACAACAACAGAGCTTCTCTTTCCATCTTCTTATGTTATGTTATGTTATGTTCAAGTTATGTTATGTTATGTTATGTTATGTTATGTTATGTTATGTTATGTATGTTATGTGATCTATGTATGTATGTATGTCAGTACACACATACTTGTCACACTACCTATGTATGTATGTATGTATGTATGTCATTGTATGTATGTATGTATGTATGTATTGTATGTATGTTAAACATTGTATTGTATTGTATTGTATTGTTACGTTACGTTACGTTACGTTACGTTACGTTATGTTATGTTATGTTATGTTATGTTACGTATGTATTATTATAACGTATGTAAGTATGTATGTAAGTATGTAAGTAAGTATGTAAGTAATGTATGTATGTATGCATGTATGTATGTACGTATGTATGTACGTACGTATGTATGTATATATTTATGTATGTATGTATGTACGTACGTATGTATGTAGGTAAGTAAGTAAGTAAGTAAGTATTAGTAAGTAAGTACTACAACTTCTATCATTGAAGAGAATACTTGCCATTGCTTTTAGTGTAGCCTACGGTAGAGCTGAAAGGCCCGTGCAGGGCATGTGAGCTGTGTTCAGAGTCACGACGTAAGTTTTTGAGGCAAGTTTTTGTGGAGGGAAAGGTGGTTTTATTTCAGTGGTAGCGAGTGTGTCTCAGCAGAATTGGAAATGAAGTAGTACGGCCTAGGTTGGTAGAAGCTTATGAAGATCCTTCCAGGTTGGGTATTGGAGTACTGATATAGTTCCTCAGGAAGTTATTAGCTGAGTCACATTATTAAAGTCGTGCAGTAGAAAAGAAAAACTTCTGGAGAATTGAAACAGAGAATCGGAAGGGAAATTTCAAAGAAGGAAAGCAGAAAGAAAAAGTTGATTTCTTGAGTAAGCCGGTCACCATGCTTTATTCTACAAAAGTACGACTCTGAGTCATTTAATAAACGAAGAACACTTGCCTTTCGCGTCACCTAGAGGTGAAAAAGAAACATGTAAGAAGCGAACATCAGTAAGAACATGGGCGAAAAAGCTGGGGGAGAAAAACACAGACTCGGCAGACTCTGAGAATCATTGATACTGCAGGACAGCCGGTCACCGTTCAATAGCCGCGGCATATTCATGTCGGAGCGTGTTGAGTGGTTGCACTTATATTCACCCTATTACCTAGCTGATTTTACTTTAATGTAGTTGATTTTTTCGTTCTCATATTTGAGTCGGAAGTCAAAAGACTTGCCCATACAGTAGAATCTAGATATTAATACCCCAGAGTCTATTTGTATTATAAGCTAGATATTAATACCCCAGAATCTATTTCCGGTGAAGAAATAAAAAGGACGATCGACTCTGTTTGAGAAGACACACAACAACAGAAGCAACAGCAGCAGCTGCCAGCAACAACAACAACAACAACAACAGAGCTTCTCTTTCCATCTTCTTATGTTATGTTATGTTATGTTCAAGTTATGTTATGTTATGTTATGTTATGTTATGTTATGTTATGTTATGTTATGTTATGTGATCTATGTATGTATGTATGTCAGTAGTGTACGTACGTGTCACACTACCTATGTATGTATGTATGTATGTATGTCAATGACTTATTAATTTGTATGTATGTATGTATGTATGTATGTATGTATGTATGTACGTACGTACGTACGTATGTATGTATGTATGTATGTATGTATGTATGTAGCAGTTTATGTATGTATGTATGTTAAACATTGTATTGTATTGTATTGTATTGTTACGTTACGTTACGTTACGTTACGTTATGTTATGTTATGTTATGTTTTGCTATGTTATGTTACGTATGTATTTTATAATGTATGTAAGTATGTATGTAAGTATGTATGTAAGTATGTAAGTAATGTATGTATGTATGTATGTATATGTATGTACGTATGTATGTATGTATATATGTATGTATGTATGTACGTAGTATGTATGTATGTAAGTAAGTAAGTAAGTAAGTATGTATGTATGTATGTATGTATGTATGTATGTATGTATCATGATGCATGCATGCATGCATGCATGTATGTCTGTCTGTCTGTCTGTCTGTCTGTATATATGTATATATGTACATAATATGTACATATGTATGTATGTATGTATGTATGTATGTATGTATGTATTTCTGGCACGGTCTGTCTGCACACATGCACATATGTACATATGTATGTATGTATGTATGCAACTATGTATGTATGTATGTATGTATATGTATGTATATGTATGTATGTATGTATGTATGTATGTATGTATGTATACGTATGTATGTATGTGTGTGTATGTATGTATGTAAGTATGCATGCATGCATGTATGTATGTTTTATGATACTCGCATAGTCCTCCTGCCCTCTATGCACTCGCAACTTACGCTCTCGCTCTATACATGTATCATATGAAATACCTGTTTGTTGGAACGAATCGTGAATTTGGTGCGTGAATTCTAAGTTTTTGGTAGAAAATATATGGGCAAATGTGTGTATGGAATGGATAGACGTGTGGAAAGAGATGACATAAATAGGGTGGGCAGGAGATAGGCAGACCTTATATAAATCATACCGACGGGGCACCCAAGCGCACCTAAGCGCTCCCACCGTCTGTTTTACGAACCGGTGAAACTATACTAAGCTATGATATGTGGGGTAAAATAGCTTTATTGTCGCAAAGAGGAAAGGAGATATGGGAGGAAAAGGAAGTAGTTGGAGAAAGTAGAGGAACAGGAAGTAGCTCGAGAAAGTAGCGTTGGTAAGTGTTTAACGGAGATGGTGCCGGACCGAGTTGGTAACTTCTTCGTAGACGGAAAGAGGGGAGTGCTGTATGCATGTATGTGTGTATGTATGTATGTGTGTATGTATGTATGTATGTATCGATATCATTGTGTGTCTGTATGTATGTATGCATGTATGCATGTATGCATGTATGCATGTATGCATGTATGTATGACATATGTATGTACGTATGTATTTATATGTATATATATGTATGTGTATGTATGTGTATGTGACAAGTGTGTATGTACACATGCATGTATGTATGTATGTATGTATGTATGTATGTAATGTAGGTAATTATAATGTATGTAATGTATGTTATGTATGTTATGTATGTATGTATGTATGTATGTATGTATGTGTATGTATGTGTATGTATGTGTATGTATGTGTATGTATCGTATGTATCGTATGTATGTATGTATGTATGTATGTATGTATGTATGTATGTTTTGATTGTTTGCCGAAATGTCAGTGCAACTAAAAGGCCCAAGAGATAGAGTGATCTCAATCAGACTCAATGATACACAGAAATTTGGGTTTGAAAAATATATATATACAGGCAGGTTTTTAACGAGCAAAACACATGGCACATGTACATGCAAGGTCCAGACACGCTCTTTCGGAAATTCCAACGCACGCACAACCAGCTTCCAATACTGTCACTGTCGTATTTCTAGTCTTCACCTAATATCACGCTTACCCCCAGAGAAAAATGCGCAAGCTTGCAAAATCCTCATTTCGCAGCACACACAACATGAGCTTCTCCCCTCTCTCCAAGGTCTTGTGTTTTTAAGACAAAGACCTAGATTGTGCATGTTATTATGTGCGTGAATATGCCTGAAGATGGTAGGCATGAGGCATAGTTATATGCTGTAATGATGTATGTGCGTGTGGTGTGTATGTAATGTGTACATATGTGTTTATTTTTTCCTCACCACAAAAGCGACAAGACATATAAAAGATGGGTGGGTGGGTGGAATTATTCAAAAAAAACGACCAGAAAATTTGCTCTATGCACTTTTGTGCTAGAGCGAAAAATCAACTCTGAGGCCCGGTGAAAGTGTTATCTTTCTAATCTTGAAATTTTTGGGGCGGGAACAATAGTTCCTGCTTATTTTATTGCCGCAGATACTCTTCAGCGTTCACTTTTCACTCCTTACGGCCCACCCACTAATATTTGTGAAATGACGCTCTGTGCTAACGTTACGTTAAAGGACCACGTGCTTTTGTCAGCACAAATCTCAATCCGCCTCCCAGAGGTTTGGACATCGATGTCCCAAACAAACAGCTCTTTTTGAGCTTGTCTCCTCTAATCTTCGGTTTCTTAGAAATCAACTCAAAGCTCAACCTATGACATAATTTTTTTTTACCAAAAGCGGCAGCTGCAGCTAATATATAATAATTGTTCAAAGTGTTGGCCAATCGCCAAAACCCCTACTCATCATCAGATCCAAAATCATGATCATGCATTTTTACTTTTGAACCAGTTGAACAAGCGAGCATGCTACCGCAACAAAAAAGCACACCATGAAAAAACAAACCACAAAGCAAGCAATATCCCAAGCTTAAAACAAAATCAAAAACAAAACAAAAGCAAAACAAAACAAAAACAAAAGCAATCACACACACACACTCACCTTACAAAAAATTGCAGCAACAAGTGGAGCAACACACTGTGCACGCAGATGCAAAAGGAGCAGAAGGGTCTCTGAACTCGATGCAAGATTTCAAGTTTCACATATCTACACAGAACGAAAACGCCATCATCCAAGACCGAGCCCCTCATAAAGAGCCTTCTTTCCCGCCGAAGACTGCATGTGGGCGCTTCTTTGCTAGTGTCGAATCGTCATTGCAAGATCACTCCTTTGCTGCGTCTGCAGCCAGGTAATTCATTAGATAACTATGACGATAATAAATAATATTATTGCCCCTTGCAAACTAAATCATGCATGTAAGATTTTCCAGCGGAGTCTACTTAAAAAATTTGTCTTGCATCATTAATATTTATATATATTGGTGAACTCATCTTTGCAATGCACGTTGCCTTTCCAGGTTTGTTCTGACCGTGGTAGTTGCGTGGTGTCTTGGCTTCTGACCGTGGTAGTTGCGTGGTGTCTTGGCTACATTAGCCTGCGGCATCAATCTCAGGAACTACAGGTTTACATACAAATCAGTTTTGAAAACTTTGTTACCATGTATAATACGATAACATAACCCTAATTCTTGTTTGCTCATATTCAGGAGCTGTTCGAAGATCTTAGCACATTGAATACCAACTTGCAACTCGAATGTACCGATTTGAATGAACGCTACCAAACCATGTCAACTTCCTTAAACAGCATGAAAGATCTGATCGCTGTTATGGATCCAGACACAATCAAAAAAGAGATCAACAACTCAATCAATGCTCTCAACTCTGCCCGTAACCAGTCGGAGCAGTCAGTGAATATCACCGCCACTCTCTTGAATTCACTCAATAAACTCAACAACAAGTTTTTGTCGATGAACACATCTGTCTACAAGGGAATAAATGCATGGACACAGGTTCAATCAAGGCTGCATCCCTACGTCTGCGGTTTGACTAGCTCAAAAAGTGGAAACCTAAACGGATATTTTGGTGCAAACAGTCTGTGCCGTTCATATTGTGGCACTTCTTCTGCACACATTTGCAGAGTTCCAGAATTTCTGGAGCAATTGGAAGGAAGCACCTACTTTTTCCCAAGTTCAGGTAGCACTGCATCAGCTTGTCTAGATCTACACGGTTGCATTACGCCGTTGTGTCATACATATTATAATATAAGTCGACATACCACGTCTCTAATAGGTTAACTTCCTCGATCAGTAATAAAAATCTTAAGCTGGGGATGAATTTTCAGCAACCCATAGTAGTTCCTGGTTTAATTTGTGTAGACCCCTATGAATTTGCATAGAATATTTTATCGCACTCATATATATATGTTATTGTGTTGTGAAAAAAGCATTATGCTATTTCGTGTATGTTGCTGCTACTGATTGATTTAAATCGAGATTTAAATTATGATTTGTGGGTCGCGTGCAGGAGAATGTTGGTGGCCAGCATCGGGGAATCACAAAACGTACGCAAGTCAAGGAGTCAACGATTGTGTTGGCTTCTCAAGCAGCAGTGGATATGGATCTCTATGGTGCGGTCAAAGTGGACCACAGGGCTTTCCCGGTATAGGAAACTGTGTGAGCTATTTTCCAGTTGCGTGTTGTGATTACGTGAATATAAGTCAGTTGTTGTGAAGTTGACATCGGGTGCACGTGGGACATGATTACTAAGTATGAACCGTCTAATACAACCCGGCGGATAATCTTCGCGAAACCGTCATCAAACTAAGTTCAACAACATCAAGTTCGGCACGGATTTCAAGTTCCAACTCAAAGCAAAATTGCATCCGACAGGCAAACAAAATCAAGTTGGTGAAATTTGCTCATGAAAAGAACGTGGCAAAGAGATTTTGAGAAATATTCTCAGTACTAGAACTTATAAATTTGGTGCACTGAGAAGTTTACATGAATGCAACGGGCATTGAGACCAGCAGTGATGATACCGCGGCGGCCCCCGGCCAGCATCTGTAACAGCATCTCCTGCCATTACTTAGCCAATGATCATGATGACTCTGGTGCATTACTTATATTATCCACTGCCATCATTTAACTTAGCCGTAACTTATCAAAATTTAGTCAGCTGAATAATTACGTATCCATCTAACTTAGCCATAATTAACTAGCTAGATAAGGGTTTTCAAAAATAATATTGCTGTTGACATTCAAGACAACAACAAAAATTAGTTTTTCATTTTTGTGTCAGATTTTCATTTTTGTGACAGTTTTTCATTTTTGTGACAAATTCAAATTTAACGGTAACATTTCGCGAAAATTTACGATATTTTGCGGACGAATATAGCCGTTAATTTGAAAAATTCAAATTTTCACCCAAAATCAAAATTCCAACCAAAACTGAAATTCCAACCAAAACAGAAAAATCAATTTTTTTTGTTGTCTTGAATGTCAACAGCAATACGTCCAAAAATCAGGGTGTTCCGAAAATTATTCAATCAAAAACTTTCATCAAGTCCGGTTACTAGTCACTGCTCTGCTATGATGACTGCTATCAGAAACGATTCCATTGGCTCGGAAACAGTGAACAACGCGTTGTTATCAGAAACGATGGGAAACAGTGAACAACAATAATTTTATTTCGCCCGTATGTAGTTAGCTCCCCTTCGAAAATTGAATAAAGTTTTGGTCAGTTTTTGAGTAATTTTAATACATGAAATCAACAGGGTAAGCGACAACAATATGTATTATGCTGCAAAGAACATAAAGTGTTTGACTTGATGATATTATGTTTTGACTCTCAGATACTACAACTTCAACCGACTAAAAAAATTCAGGCCGGTCCTTTATGCTTTTGCTGGAAAATGCTCACTTCCCAACGCTTTTCTATCGAATTTTTTACGAACCATGTCCCGTCATGGAAAAAGAAAGAGACCATAGCAGTGTAATTCTATGTTCATTAGTGACTATGAAAACGGAGGCAAAATCTACTCATTGAGTTTTTGTCCTCAGTTTTCTACACGCCTTTTTTTATTGTAAAGAGCACATCTGAATTTGTTTCCCACGAGAAAAAAATTACTTTTGAATTTGAATTCAATTTCGGAGTGTTAACTGTAATATGTATTTATTAAACTTGAGAAATTACTTTTTTTATAAAGTAAGAGGGTGTAAAAACTTGGTGGGGAACTGTTCAAGATACAAGCTTTCAAGGCTAAATATATCATGAAACCTTTTTTTAAACTGTCTTCCGAGTGGTTTAGGAGGGGATTTTTCCTGGAGTTTGTGTAGTTTTGGGTCTTTTTACACTAAAAAATATTCAGGCCGGGCCAGGGCAGACCTCAATTTTTTTGGTTGCCTATCGAATTTTTTAAGCTTTTTTCGTCGAGTGTTGAGAAGGCGCCATTCATGCCTTCCACGAAGAAAGGTTGGGGACAAAAATCCTAACAGATCCGAACAGACAATTCGTAACGAAGCCAGTGCTGAAAAAAAACAGAAGCTTGACAACGCAATACATGTGCTAGAGCAGTGTACTGTCCCGCATTGGACCCGATGTCCCGAATTGGACCCATCGCGACCTAAGAAGAACTTTCCCGAATTGAACCCGCACACTTTTTTGTTTTGAATGTATCTCAGTCAAACCTGATCCTTTTTGCACCAGGTTTTCACTAAACACATCGAAATCAAACTCTCTACAAAAAAGTTTTCAACCAAAATTTTTGTGGCTTAGGTCGAGGTGTGCTCTCAGGTACGGGTACCCACCTGGTTTCCAACACATCCCAGCCCAACCCACACCTTCCTGCCTCGAACCTTCACTGCCCGCTTCACTAACACACTCTCCTCGCCAACACTGCCTCTCCCTCGCGCCGCCCCGCCTTAGGTCGAGGTAGCCTCTCAGGTACAGGTAGAAAAACACCGGTTTTCAGCTTACCCCAGCCCAACCTCCACCTTCCAGCCTCCAACCCACACTGCCCGCTTCACTAACACACTCTCCTCACCAACCCTGCCTCTCCCTCACGCCGCCCCGCCTTAGGTCGAGGTAGCCTCTCAGGTACAGGTAGAAAAACACCGTTTCCAACATATCCCAGCCCAACCTCCACCTTCCAGCCTCCAACCTTCACTGCCCGCTTCACAAACACACTCTCCTCACCAACATTGCCTCTCCCTCGCGCCACCCTGCCTTAGGTCGAGGTGGCCTCTCCGGTACAGGTAGAAAAACACCGGTTTCCAACGTACCCCAGCCCAACCTCCACCTTCCAGCCTCCAACCTACACTGACACTCTCCTCGCCAACACTGCCTCTCCCTCACACAGCTCCGCCTTAGGTCGAGGTGGCCTCTCCTGTACAGGTAGAAAAACACAGGCTTCCAGCTTACCCCAGCCCAACCTCCACCTTCCAGCCTCCAACCCACACTGCCCGCTTCACTGACACACTCTCCTCACCAACCTGCCTCTCCCTCACGCCGCCCCTCCTTAGGTCGAGGTGGCCTCTCAGGTACAGGTAGAAAAACACCGGTTTTCAACGTACCCCAGCCCAACCCGCACCTTCTTCCTGACATTTCCCGCCAAACGTAACACCCACAACGAACTTTCATGACGTAGGTCGAGGTCGGCCCTTAGGTCCAGGTCGGCTGCACCCAGTTTACCGTGCACCTCGCCCAGACTTCTTCCTGACATTTTCCACCAATCGTAACACCCACGACGAAATTTCGTGACTTAGGTCAAGGTCGGCCCTTAGGTTTAGTGTCCCAAATTTGCCAGGTGTCCCGAATTTGCCAGGGGGTGGACTTTCCCTAATTCACCAAAAAGTGAAAACTTATTTTCAACACAACTCTATCAAACGTGTTCCTTTTTACCTCAGACTTTCACTAAATTCATCACAATTAAATTCTCTACAAAAAAGTTTTCAACCTCATTTTCGTGACGTGTACGGCCAGACGAAATCTATAAATAAGTTTTTACCAGATAATTCGGGTGGTGATGTCCACAGATGTAATAGATATGTATTAATACTCAATTCATTTGCGTGACTGAGTCCATATGTAATCAACGCCGCCCCGCCTTAGGTCGAGGTAGCCTCTCAGATACAGGTAGAAAAACACCGGTTTCCAACGTACCCCAGCCCAACCCGCACCTTCCAGCCTGCAACCTGCACTGCCCGCTTCACAAACACATCCTACGTCTTCACTTCCACTGTGCGTGTCGGCAGTAGCTGCAATCTCTTTGTTACGTCGTCTGCACCTACATCCAAAGTGCACATTCCAGTGCTTGTTAGTCATCTTCAGCATCTACCTCCGGGTGCCGTTCAATGATATTAAGAAATTCATTTTTTTCAAACCACTAACAAAGTGGTTACTGGCGCAGCCAAATTTACTTGCCTTACTTTAGACACTGCACCCAAGCTATAGTAAATCACTACTTTCTTCATCCTTAATCCTGCACCTGGCATACGGTTGCGAAAAGGATATACATGCAGAACACTAATGCTGGCACTTACAACACTCATTTCAATCCCTTAATTTAGAACACTAACTAAATGCGTACTTTGAACACACCCTTGAAATTACAGTAACGCAACACTGCTTCAACTAATATCCCTGCTTGACTAAGCAAAAATCTTCTGCAAGTAACACATACGAAACCAGCCGGATTTCATTTCTTTCAATCACTACTTTGACGCCACGAAAATACAGTACCTACTTAACATTTCATTCCGCATTTGCCGGTGTCTGAAGGTTGCGATGACAAAGTGCAGACTAAATTTCTACACCAACTTTGCTTACATTCCACATTCTGACTACCACTTCCAATTAGTATTACAGCAAATATTCATGCTTTACTAAGTAAATGTTTTCGGCGACTGAAACCTACAACCAACCAACACACACAAAGAAAAAAACAGTTCGCCCAAAATTCATAACTGCTAACAATCGTCTTCGTCAAAAAATATATACATGTTCAGTTCCTTGTCTTTCTTGAAATATTTTCCCAACTCTATCTCTAGCGTCCGCATTGACTCAGGTGTGAGTTCATTTCCCGGCACTACAACTTCCAACTTCGGGATCATAATGTCGTGAGGACCAAACACCGCCTCCAGCCGTGTACATTGTGCAGCACACTTTTTGCCTGTCTTGGATTTACTGTGTCCAAACTCATCCTTCCCCGCTTTTCGTCATACTACAAAGGCTCTAACTTCTTCCACCGTGCCCATTCGAACCCACGCTCTCCTTTGGCCTCACTCCTTCTGAAAAACCGCGGAGGATGCCATGCATGAACCACACCCTTTACATCTCCGCTGGCACTTGGCTGGCGCATTACATGGCCAAGGACGATTTCTCCTCTCACATTCACTGCAACCAACGCTTTCTTGGCACCTGTCGTGCGCGTCACAGACTGCTTCGCGGTGCTCACCGATCCCAATCCTGTCAGTGAACCATAAGGCATGCCATTCTCCGGCACTGTTCTCGGTTGCAGTTCTCGCAGAGACTCCAACAACATGCTTTGAATGCTTCACTGAGCTCCGGGTCCTGCGCAAGCGCAACAAACCTCTCCTCGTCTTCGTTCTGCTCTGTCTGCCCAGCGCTTTGGTCTGTGGTTTTCGTCCTCCTTCCCCGGCTCTGCTTTTCCTGTTGCGCCAGCTTGCGTAGCTTGCGTTCCCTGGCTTCTGCTATGCTGGCTGCTAACTTGACTCTGAATGCCCCTTCCATTCGCCTAAACTCCTTCCAATCCTGGGATTCCTGCTCCAACGCAGACTCCCACGCAGTCGGGAGAACCTACACAACCACGCACACTTCCTTACACAGCATCCACACCACAGTACGTACACTGACCTCACGCAGCTTTTGATCCATAGACTCCGCCACACCTTTTGCATCTTCCTCCTGCATAAACTTCGTTTTGTGGCGCTCGTAATACACCGCCATAACCATGCCTTCCTGGCCCTGCCTGTCTGCCCATGGTTGCTGGGGCAGGAAACTGTTGGGGAGCATAATGACATGCTCGTCATCACACAGCAGCCAACGCTTCCTTCTGCGGTCGTACACAAACGCCCACCAGTGGCCACTGCTCAGGTTCTCCCCTTTGCTGTGCACCAACACCGCCACAATGCCATACTCGATGCTGCTGGTCACATCTTTCGCACATTCCCATGCAAGCTCGTCCCATAAATCCGCTTCGTTCGGAACCCTGAAAGCTGTCGGCACCGCAACTGACAAAGTCATCATCCACGTTTGGTATTCCTTCCCTTCTTCCACCCACGGCAGGTACGACACCGCTGCCCGTCCCACACTCAGTCGCAAACGCCTGGGCCACTGGTGTAGGAACCACGCCTCCACCAACGGTTGATCCTTGTCAGGTCGCTCCGTACATTCTTGACACGTATTACGCATGCTGTTCTGGCGGGTGCACAGTGTGGGCCGAAAATAATGCTTAAGCATGTCTCGGATGTTCTGCTGCGCTGCACCTGGTACACACAAAAGGCACAATCCCCAAAAAGCTTCTCCAACGGTTTCCGGACTCGCTATCCATTTGTATCGCCCCCTACAGTCCACGCAGGCGAGCCCTTTGGCGATGTATACTTCCTTCCTGAACATGTCTTGCCTTGCGGAAATCACCTCTTCCCTAGGTTCCTTGCCGTCTGCTCCCTTACGTACACACTTGTTCGCCATGCCCTTGTCCATTGCTGCGTGCATTATTTCTTGTGTGTCTTTCTGTTGCTTCCGTTCGAATCCTTCCTGATTCGCGCTAAGTTGCATCATGTAATCCCACGTAGCGCTAGCATCGAACGCCCCAGGTGCTGCTTCCATGCTGCCACCCTTCCAATCCATCACCACCTTGGCTTTGACCTCGTTCAACCTGCAAGAGACACATTCAGCCCACGCACATACGCTGACGCACCTGGCACCCCTGGACGGTGTAAAGCTCGCCTCGCACTGCATGGCGCTGTTGTAACAACAGTCAATCTTGCTCCGGTTCTTCAGTCCCAGCCGGTAGTTGCAGTTACCAACAGCTTCTTTGACAGTAGGGTGTTGTCGCCGTCGCTTACCTGCTGGCTGGCTCGAGGGCGGTGTTCCCTGATCCGCCTCACGCTCCCGTTTCCCTTGTGCTTTCCTGCTCGGCGTTTTCTGCCCAAGCATACACACGCTGCAAAATGATGCATAACTATCTGCCTGATGTACCCGCTTCTTTTTGCCCTGCTTCCTGGACGCTCCCTGCGAATCACCTCCCAAGCACTCCTTCAACGTGTCTGCAGGAATCTTCGGCGCAAAATGCTGCTTCTTGCTTGGGTCGGATCCTGTCCCTGGTGTTTCAATGCGCTCTTGAGTTCCAGGCCAGGTATCGGGATTGCGAGAAGCACCTCCTTGGCCTTGCGCTGGCTGGCTTGGGACTGCTGATTCTGACCAGTTGGGTCAAGTTCCATATCCTCCTCATTGTGCATTGGCTCCGCCATCCGCAGGCTCTGCGCAATTTTCCTCCCCCGTTCCTTGGCAGCCTGTTCTTCCTTGCCATCGTTTGCCTCCAGGATGTATCGCTTACACGCCTGCGCAACACTGACCTTCTTGAACTCGGACGACGTCCACTTGCTCTTGACACACTCCTTGAACGCTTTATACTTCTTCCACAGCCTGTCGAAAACACCAAATTGCCTACGCTCGCCTTTCGGAACCAGTTTTAGCCTGTCCACGTACTGCGGTTCGTTCAACTCTCCCTCCAGTGTAACCAGTGTATACACTGTTTTCTGTGGGTTTCGTTTGGTTTGCCTTCCTCCTGGCTCCGGTGGCGCTTCGGGGAAATCCTCTCCTCGACTGCCAACACTATGGCTGGTATGCGTGCAAGTTTCCATGTCTTCTTTCGTCAGGTCCCAGCCAGCAAGTCGCTCGCCCTCGTCCTCGTCCTCCTCAGCCTCGTTGTCGTCCTCCGTTTCACCTCCCTTCGAGTCGTCTGAATCGCTATCCAGATCAGGAAACTCGTCCTCTTCTACTACGCCCAAGTCAGGAAACCCAGTCCCGTCCGCCAGACCGAGGTTCAGGTTGATACATAGACCCGGTATGACGACCATCATGTTCTAGCACCACACCAATTGCACCATTAACACTCGCTTCCTTGAACGGAAAAAAAAGCAAAGAGGACATACCTGCTCACTCTCTAATGGTGACTCTCCATTTTCGTTGTTTCTTTTTTTTTCGTTCAGGGAAGCTATCGTGTCCGACAGCTGTTGAGGATACGTTTTCTCATCTCCGATCTTGGCAAACATACTCTTCCTCTGTTGCCTCACGATGGACACTCCTCGCTCGATGAAGCCGCGTCCCTGAGGACGCCTGACGCGCGAACGCCGCAAGTTTCCGTTCTCCCTGCTGACGTTCCATCGTTCCTTCAAAACCCTGACGAATTCACCAAAAAACTCTGACCCGTTGTCCACGTACACAATAGAAGCCGCCTTCATGCCCGCTGCAGCAAGCTGCTTCATGACCCCCTCACAGAAGTGTGCAACTGCGTGAGAGTTGGGATTTTTGACGTCCTTGCCCTTCCTTGATAACAGAAGCTGCGCCCAGTACATCTTGGTTCCGTGATCTCCGGCCAGAACCACCCAGTGCTTCCCGTCCTTGAAGCAATCGAACTGGAGCATGTAGTACTTGAAAAACAAGCACATCGGTCGGTGGATCGGTCGAGGTTGAACGGATACATGTTTGTGGGTTCTCAAGGTACAACCAGTGCAGTGCTTGCTGTACACCTCGCACAATTGCCGCGGAACGTCTTTATAATCCGCTTCCACGTTCTGGTGCATTGCCTTTGCTCCCTTGGTGTGGCAATTTGGGTTTTCAAGTGCATGCGCCAAATGCAGCACCGGCAGAATGTCACGTAGCCTCATAACCCTCCGCCATGTTGTCACAGATCCTTGTGGTAGTGGTTCCTTGAAACTCTTCTGTGCGAGCGCAGCTGCTTGTTGCTTCAACTCCTCCGCCGCGGCCTGGTCCTTACAAGCACTCACGGTTTTCAAAGCAGCCACCGTCTTGTCAAGTGATCTGACCAACCCACCACATTTCTTGACATGGGATACTCTTGATCGTATGTGGATCACTTCGTACA
Organism: Paulinella micropora; assembly: GCA_019918135.1. Taxonomy (NCBI): domain Eukaryota; phylum Cercozoa; class Imbricatea; order Euglyphida; family Paulinellidae; genus Paulinella; species Paulinella micropora. Next base: position 137,465 of record WBZZ01001326.1, read on the forward strand.
GCGCTTCCTCACCATTCTCAACTTTCTGTACCTGCAGCAGCCGCCCGCCGTGCCGTTTGGATTTGTAATATCGCTTGCGGTAAAACTTTGTGTTGGGCTCCACTAGTAGGTTTTCCCCAAGCTTTCACTTCCTCGATGGCCTTGCTCCATTCATAGTCAGACAGATACTTGCAGTACTTCAGCCCTCTTAGCCACTTCCTTACTTTGCGTGCGATTTTCCCCTTGCCCACCTCTTGCAGCTCTTCCTCCGAGTATTTTCGCAAAACCTTCCGACCCTTCTTCCCTGACTTGTTGGGTTTCTGGCAATCGTCCTCCTCATCCTCTTCCTCCTCCTCGTGGTCTTCCTCCTCGTTGTTCTCGTTCTCTTGCAGCTTATCGCCTGCTTTCTGGTCCTCCTGTTCATGTCCCTTGCCTTGGGCTTCCTCTTCTTCCACGCTTTCTCCGTGTCCTCCTCTCCCTCCTTATCCTGGCCGCTGCTTCGGGTTTCTTGGTGGTTACATTTCTTTCCATTCTTGCGACGAAGCTTCCTGCCTGCCTTCCCCGCCCCGTCGCGAACCTCGGCTTTCTTAGGTTTCTTGGAGCTACGTCCTGAAGTAGCCTTTCCGCATACCCGCCGTTTTACCTTCCTCAGCTTTTTGTTCTTGTGAGTTGTACTTCCTCCTTCTCTCTCGTCCTCTTTCTCCTCGTCCTTTTCCTCCTCGTCATCCTCCTCATCCTCTTGCTCATCGTCCACTTTTTGATTCTTCCCATCCTCCTCGCCCTCTTTATTCCTTTCTTCTTTCTCCTCTTTGTCTTGCTCTGTGTCGTTTCCCACCTGTTCTTGTCCCTCCTCATCCTCTTGTTGCTGCTTCTAACAAATGTTTCGGCGAAACGTGATGTCACGTTTTGCCCAAATTTTTTAGTGACTTTTTACTAAGTTTCAAAATACAAGTCAAACCCACTCAAAATGATGGGGAATGTATTAAAAATGATTAATAATCAATAAAAAACATGTTTAGTATTACTTCTAAGGCTTACACCATGCTCCTGGACTTGGGAAAAATATTTAAAAAAACTTCGATTTTTACTGAATTTTCTAAGTCTTTCTGACCAATTTTCAGAGACGGAAATACAGTTCCGGCAAGGGATTATGCTGTAACTAGGTCGCGTTTAATGATTTAAAGATGTTTCAATTTGTTTTTGAGAAATACTAATACTTTGGACTTGGATTTTGAAGTAGTAATACGATAAGTAGCAGAAAAGCAATAAATTTCTAAGTCTTTTTGAATACTACTTTGCTACAACTTATATCAACAAAGTATTTAAGTGCAACTAGTGGGGACTGAGTTATTAAAACCAATTTCAAGTTCCTAATCATCTGGTTGGCACTCTTGATCGTCGTCTGACATCAGCGCGTTTGGTAGTCGCACGTTAATCGCGTCGTCCGTGTCCGTTCCTGACTCAGTTCCCGAATCCCGCCCCACATGCTGAATTCTGCGGCGATCGCTGCTCTTGGGGCGGGCGGAAAGCAGAAGCTGTTCGTTGGATGAGATTCAGGATATGTCGTCGTCAGACTTAGCATCTGCGGCCTCAAACATCTGATCTTCGTCCTCCACCATACGCCGAATCGGTCGCCGGGGCCGCGGCTGCCGACCTGCACCACGGCGCCCACGCTTGGGAACTGGTATCAAGGGTTGATCGGAATCGCTGGAGCTATCCTCGTTGTGAAGGGGCCGGACATGGGCTCTACCTCTTCTCGCCCCACCACCGCGGCCACGAGCTCGGCCTTGCCCCCTCCCACCACCGCGACCACGACGAGCACGGCGACCTCCAGCGCCACCTGCGGCTTGGACATCTCCATCGAGAGCACACGCACAAATGGGATGATGCGCAAGGACATTAGCTACCAGCTGTGCTTTCCGGAACTTGAAGTCCTGGCCGTGCCGTGCCAGCCACGCCTTCAAGGCTGGCACGGTCGTGTTCTTGGTCAGAGCTGCAACACCTTGCGGTAGCATCTCATCCACAAGCTCATGAGGGGGGCGCGGAGCCGCAGGATTCTCGAAGTCGTACGCCTTCCTTTCGGCGTCCGTTAGCCGGCGTACGCCTGTCCAGCTTGGATGCTTTGGCGGAGGCCGATCGTTGCGGAACTTGAAGGTTCGCGGCAAGGACTTTCGTTCTTCTTCCGTCAAGTAAAGGCTAGCGTCAACAGCGGCTTGGCGATCAGGAGGTAGCGCCCAGAGATCCTCGGGAAGATCGTCTAAAACACGAACGTGGGCGGTCCAGATGTGTCCCTTGGTGTCCTTAATCTTGAAATGACCGGGGCGCCCCGGCAACCCCCCCTCCCCTTCCTGTCCGTCCCAATGAATCTGGTCTAGGCAGCCGAGATTGTCTAGTATCGATTCAATCGACTCTTTCTCCTCCGCAGAGCAGTATTCGTTGGCCAAATATCTAGTGTCTTTTTTAATTTTGTCTGTCACCCAGGGCACCTTGGGCAGCTTGGCAGGCTTCGCCGCGTCTGCACAAGGGAGACAAGATAGCAGCAAGGGCGGCTAAGTTGAAATTAAAAAAGATTCTAGATGCAGAAATTACCAGGCGGGCCAATGTAAGGAACAAGGGGGTTGCCTTCCCGGTTATCTTCTTCGCCGTGCCAGTGCTTCTGCCCGTCGCCCATTGTCTTGACACGGACGGCAGGGAGGCCATGCGTCGTGGGCTCTTCAGTCTTGTACTGATATGCCAACGGTCTGGAGTGGTACTTCCAGTGCGGGCTGGCGCACGGCGCGAAATACGAATTCCAGTCGTAGTTGGATGAGCAAAAGCACGTGGCTATCCTTCTTAGCCTTAGCGAAACCTCGCAGGAATTGAAACAGACCCTGAGCCAAATTGGTAGTAAAGAGCGCCGACTTCCAGCCCACGTACCGAAGGATGTAAAACATCTGGTCCTGCTTGTTGTGGGTATGATTACGCACCATGCGGTGCGACTCGACGAGAACCTTCCAACCTTTGGCAATCAGATGCGCGAAGAACAGCTCCGACGTCCCGGCGGTGTTTTCGGAGCCGCCATCCCAGTCTATGTACAACGTTCCGGCCGACTTGGTTGTGTTGTGGAACAGTTCCCACCGAAGCAAGTGGTACAAATAGGTCAGGTTGGAGTTGTTGCCATGTTGTACGTCAGGAAAGTGCACCAAAATAAATTCCTTCTCGTGGGTAAAACTGGTTGCACCCCCAGCGTGGAGCACGCACACCTTCTTGCCCTTGAACTTGGGATTCGCTGCAACCAACAGAAGAAAATCCATGTTGCGTGGTACAAATCATTGCATTTTCGTATCTATCTTGAGTAGTGCTGACGTTGTGACTGTCAACACTACTAAAAATAGACACAAGCAACACACACCGCAGCAGTATCTATCTTGAGGAGTGCTGACGTTGTGACTGTCAACACTCCTGAAAATAGACACAAGCAACACGCACACGACTCAAGTAACACGGAATGCGATTACCGCGGCTGCAGGAAGGAAAGTAAAAGTTCTTTGTCATGTCAATTGTCCATGCCGTGACCCGATCCTTGCAGACAGCCGCCTCGTGGGCGCGACGAAGCGAACCCTCCCGGCAGCGACGATGCACTTTGTGGTGCAAGTAGCTCCTGGCCCGCCAGTCCAGCAAAAGAAAAGCAAGACAGGGAATGCAAAAGAAAAGCAAGGAAAGATGAAAGAACTAACGAAGAAAGCAAAAACAAAAGAAACGAAAGAGAAGAACGAGAACAAGAAAGAAAGGAAGAGACATTGTGTGTGTGTGCATGTTTGGGGGGGGGGGGGGGGGGGGGTTGCAACAAGTGAAGTCAAAAAAACAAAAGCGCTTCCCGCAAGGGGGTAGCAAAAAATGGAAAAATTTACGAAACCCATGTTTGTGCAAGCGTGGGGAGTTAAAAAATGCAGTTTATAAGAAAGTGCATGTGGACTTGGTATTTTTCAAAGACCCGGGGGGGGGAGGGGGGGGGAGGAAAGAGCAAGGTACCTTCAGCATGTCGGCATCTTCTGGGGCAATATTGCCGCTTAGCACCCCACTTTGCCCCTTTGTGTTGACCTGCACCAACATATAAAATATGTACTATTCTTGCCTCCAAAGTTGTGTGTGTGTGTGTGGGGGGGGGGGGGGGGAGTAAATGAGAGAAAGAAAGAGAAAGAGAGAAAGAGAGAACAACAACAACAACAACAACAAGATGCAAGAAGAAGAAGAAGAAGAAGAAGAAGAAGAAGAAGAAGAAGAAGAAGAAGAAGAAGAAGAAGGAGAAGAAGAAGAAGGAGAAGGAGGACAGCAAGAGAGAGAATGAGTGTGTGTGTGGGGGGGGTGAGTAAATGAGAGAAAGAAAGAGAGAAAGAAAGAGAGAGAGAGAGAGAGAGAGAGAAGAAGAAGAAGAAGAAGAAGAAGAAGAAGAAGAAGAAGAAGAAGAAGAAGAAGAAGAAGAAGGAGGAGGAGGACAGCAAGAGAGAGAATGAGTGTGTGTGTGTGTGGGGGGGGGGGGGTAGTAAATGAGAGAGAGAAAGAAAGAAAGAGAGAAAGAAAGAGAGAGAGAGAGAGAGAGAGAGAGAGAGAGAGAAGAAGAAGAAGAAGAAGAAGAAGAAGAAGAAGAAGAAGAAGAAAAAGAAGAAGAAGAAGAAGAAGGAGAAGGAGGACAGCAAGAGAGAGAATGAGTGTGTGTGTGGGCGGGGGGGGGGGGTAAATGAGAGAGAAAGAGAGAGAGAAGAAGAAGAAAAAGAAGAAGAAGAAGAACAAGAAGAAGAAGAAGAAGAAGAAGAAGAAGAAGAAGAAGAAGAAGAAGAAGAAGAAGAGCAAGAGAGAATGAGTGTGTGTGTGGGGGGGGGGGGGAAGTAAATGAGAGAAAGAAAGAAGAGAGAAAGAAAGAGAGAGAGAGAGAGAGAGAGAGAGAGAGAGAGAGAGAAGAAGAAGAAGAAGAAGAAGAAGAAGAAGAAGAAGAAGAAGAAGAAGAAGAAGAAGAAGAAGGAGAAGGAGGAGGACAGCAAGAGAGAGAATGAGTGTGTGTGTGTGTGGGGGGGGGGGGGTAAATGAGAGAGAGACAAAGAAAGAGAGAGAGAAGAAGAAGAAGAAGAAGAAGAAGAAGAAGAAGAAGAAGAAGGAGAAGGAGGACAGCGACAACAACAATTATGACATACCTTGGCTGTCGTCCCCCCGTACATCGTCTCCCAGGCATCTTTGCTGCAATCCAACTGCTGCTGGTATGAGACCCCGCCAGCCACATTCCCGTACATGGACTCAAAGGGGGATGGCTCCTCAGGGCGCCTGCACAGCACGGACAGACTATGAAAAAAAAGGAAAACAGTTTCGAAAGCATACCCTGAGGTGGTTTCTCCCACGAAGGAACTCATTTTCAAGACAACGAGCAACACCTACATGCCAAGCACACTTGTCTGCTACTTGTTCAAGAAAAAAAAGGAACTCAAACAAGTGCAGAGAGACGAGGGGTTGACCAGATTCAGAAAAAGGATTTCTTGCATTCCACGGAATCGAGCTGCAAGAAAACACAAACCAACCGAGATTTTGCTCCAAAAAAAAAGAGGCAACAAGCGAGACAGTACAGCAAATCATTTCGTACTGCAAACTTACTTGCTGGTGGTCTTTTCTCGGCGGTGTGTGCACTCGATTCACTTTTCTGTTACACCATGCTGTGCAACAGAAATCTGGACCGGCTCAGAGCAAATGGCGCATTTTCGCTGTGCCGGCCGATTTTATCTGGTATTGACTGCTGTTCAGGACGGATTTTGGGGCAATTTTTGCTGTCAGGACGGTTTTTGATGCATTTTTTTTCGGCGTCAGAAATCGAACCTTTGTGTCACCCCGAAACCATGTCTGTTAGACCTCTCGTAGAGACGGTCGAGACCTTTCGTGCTGATGGCTCCGGGCAGGGCTGGGTAACTATCAACGGTGATGCCAAGCTGTGGAAGATTGAAGACGTGGACATGCCTGCCACAGTGCGTTCGCAGTACTGGGATTTTCCTGTCAACTGGACCAATATACCTGCCAACGTGATACACACGTACAACCAGAAGTCTAAGCGGGTCGAGAAGACAGAGCTGTGGCAAGACAGTCCTGTGGCAATCAACGCACGCATACGCAGACCACCTCCTCCTCTTCCTCCCCCCCCCAAAGGCGAAGGCAGCCAAAAAGAAAAAACTTGAGAGCGACGAACCGGCTGCCGCTCCTAAGGCGAAGAAAGCAAAGCAAGCTGCTGGCAAACCCAAGAGACAGCACGAACCCAAGAAGAAAGCAGCTGCATCTGAAGAGGTACTCGTGCTGTTTCTTGCGTTTGTTACTTACTTTTCTTTGTTGGGGCTCTAGCCCAAACCGCAACCGGCACCTTCAGCACCGACGGCACCTAAGGCACACGAGGCACCTGCACCCGTGGTAATCATATACAACTCAGCAGTTATAGGCAATGAGTAGTAACTTGATTGTGATCGGGTTGGACAGGCCGATTGCAAGTCCACAGACAATGCAGTGCCCCCTAAACCAGCAGCAGCCGCCTCGCCTGCTCCAAGCGCTAGCGACCTGGAGATCGAGCTCTCTATTGTGAACGTTCCGAAAGTAGAGTCAGGCTTTCCAGAAACTCCCAAAACGTATCCCAAGCCCACTGAAGCAAATGACACTGTGCCTGAGCATGATACTTCGACAAGAGAAGCGGATGGGTGGGTATTTGCAACAGACACTTACAAACTTATTGATACGGCAGGAGGTAAAAACCCTGAGAAAGTAAAAGGTTCTGTTCTTGCCTACTCCACTGCTTCCGGTCTCTCTCGTCGGTTGAATACTGTGCCTGCAATGCGAAATGAGAGCATGCAAGGATACGACGCTATACTGTGGGACAACATCGTGGTGATGGGAAAGACGCCGGAGATGGTCACATGCCTGGGGTAAAATTATATTTCAAATTAAAAATAATTGCTTATTACTTTCCTGTTAATTTATTGCAGTGCATACGTCAAGCACAACCGGGGCAGTAAAAAAGAGTCTCAGCGTTATGGTATTGTCGTTGGTCGTATTGTAAAACAACCTAATGATCCGGGCCACTGCTGTTCCGTTCAAGCAAGCCCAAAGAATGTCTTGGAAGAAAGTAGACATCGACGCAAGCAAGGGAGCAGGAAAAGCAACTCCTACGGAGATTAAAGCGTGGTGCAATGTCATTGCAATCTACGACCCAAAAAAGTTGGGACCGAAGGAGAAGCCAGCAGAAATGCTCGAATTCGTTTTTCTCGACGACCAGAAGCTGGAGGTGATCGACAAAGAAACTGAAGGCGAGGAGGAACAAGCAGTAAAAAAGGACGGCAGCGGGCCATCAAAAAGCGTAATTAATTTGAAGTGTCCTGATTATTTCATAAAGACTGAAAAAGACAAGCGTGAAAGCAAACCGCCAGCCAAGTACGAACCAACTGCCCCACAAGCAAAGAAGGTAATTATGCTCAGCATCACTTGCTACACTGATTCACTGTTATTTTTTGATAGCACAAGGGTGAAGGGAAGGAGAAGCCACCGAAGACACCAAAGCCACCGAAGGCCCCCAAACCTGACAAGCCTCCAGCTGAACCGGTCAAGCCTACAGCTGTCACTGAACCAGATTCCGTTCTAAGGTCAATGCTGCAACAAATACTTGATGCTCAGAAAGAGAACAAGCAGCAGAACGTACAGCTTCCGGCGCAACCGCAGCTCCTGCAGAATGTTAATCTTCCTCGGCCACAGGTTGATCACAAGCAAATCAACATTCAGCTGCATCAGCACGTTCAGCCTCCCCAACAACAGCAACAGCCATTGACTGCGGAAACCATTGCAAATGCGATTGTGTTGGCGCAGCAACGCGCACACGAGCAGAATCAGGAATTTCAGCAAGCTGAGAACTATCAGTTCATATCATCTGTCAACTTGCCACAGCAGTATGCTCAGCAGCCGATCCAACAGTATGTTTATGGCCGACACGGTAACAGTCAGAATTTTCAACCACGTGCTTTCCTCAATCAAAGCTTGTACCAATATCATTTAATGGTGAGCGATCAAGAAATGCATCGGCAGCAAATGATGCAGCGGAGCCAGTTCATGCGCCAGAATGGCTTTTATTAATACAATATTGACACAGCGTCGTGCTCTGAGTTTAACTTTTGATTAAACTTAAATCGTTCGAACTTGAAGTTGGTTTTAATAATATTAATATTATTAAATGATAATTCCTATTCTCCTTCATGTTTAGACTATATATTGCGTATGCGCCTCGTTACTTTGAGTATATTTTGACTTAGGGAAAAAAAGGGGGGTTAAAAGCCGTTTAATATCCGTTAAATTTAAGTTTTTGAATTTAAATTTAAACTTGCGAAGCTGAAATAAGTTTGAATGATTGAAAATCATCGGAATTAAGTTTCTGAAGGAATCAGACACACAAAAACCAATCGTATCGAGTGGTAATATCATATCTCAGACTTAGGAAAAATCATGATTTTTGTCTAATTTTTACATGATAGTCAAGTTCAAAAAAACATGTAAGATTATTATTAAACTTATTTTTTTTTTATTGTTTTCATCATTTCCCAACTACTGAAGCATAAATACATTAATATTACAACTTATTTCAATGTTCCTAAAAAGATATGCTAAACCCATCTCAAAATTTGGGCAAAACGTGACATCACGTTTCGCCGAAACATTTGTTATTCTTTTCCTGCTCTGTCTGATTCTCTTCGTCTTGCTCCTCTTCCTCCTCGCTTGATTCCTCCCTGGCTCTTTTCTGGTTTTTCTTGGAGGCACTCGTACCTTTTTCATCCTCATCCTCTTCTACCTTTTCGTCTACTTCCTGCTTGCTTGGTTCCTCCTCGTTGCTTATTGTCCTCCTACGGTCTACCGTCTCCTCGTCCTCTTCCTCCTCGCGCTCTTCCTCCTCGTCCTCTTCCTCTTCCTTTCCTCCCTCTTCCCCTTTGTCTTGCCCGGAGCGTCGGCGTGATCCTTCCTTTCCTCGCGCAAGCCCTCGCGCTTTGCCCTGTATCCTCTTCCTCTTTCTACTGCCTGTTTTTTTTGTTCCGCTTCCTCTTCCTCCTCGTCCCTTCCTTCCTGCTCGCCCTCTTCCTCTTCCCCCACTTCCTCTTCTTCCTCTTCCTCTTCTCCCTCTTCTTCCCTATCATCTTCCTCTTCTTCCCTATCCTCTTCCTCTTCTTCCTTTTCTTCCTCTTCCTCTTCTCCCCTATCCTCTTCCTCTTCTCCCTGTTCCTCCCCTTGCTCTTGCTCCTCTTGCTCTTCCTGTTCTCCCGCTCTCTCCTCTTCCTCTTCCTCTTCCTCTTCTTCCTCTTCCCCTTCTCCCTCTTCCTCCCCTTCCTCTTGCTCCTCTTCCTCTTCCTGTTACCTCGCTTGCTCTTTCTCTTCTCCCTCTTTCTCCACTTCTTTTTCCTCTTCCTCCTCTTCCTCTTCCTCCTCTGCTTGAGGAACCAGTTGAATCAGGCATTCCGCTGGCAGCACAAGTTGGGTGAGGTCAGTAGCGTACGTAGAGGAAGAGGAGGAAGAAGAGGAGGAAGAGGAGGAAGAAGAGGAGGAAGAAGAGGAGGAAGAAGAGGAGGAAGACGGGGCCGGTGACGAACCTTGATCATGCTGTAACAAGCGGTGCAGTCGTACTCTCAACTTCTCTCGCCAGACAGGGGTGTTCCGGTTCTGCACAGTCAGACACACACATACTAATACGTAACAGATTTACAACCCTGGACTACGTACTGTCCCTTTGGACCCGATGACCTCAATTCACAACGCTTGACTATCTTCACATTTAACCAAACAGGATCACAGGTAGACGTAAGCAACAGCCGTAAAGTCAAATTGCGCTACCCACCTGCTGCCTCCCAACCAACAATGCTGTTGGTGACGTACACGTAAGAAACTGCAGCAGGAACGCGAGCATATTCAACGCGCACTCGCCGCCCTCGAGTGATCTTGGTACCTGCGCAATGCAATCCATCGAGAAACCAATCGTGGAGCGCCACGTGCAATTCTACACTGCCGCCAAACAAGCAAGGACACTCTCACGACGGTAGCAGAGGTACCTGCACTCTGTTGATTTGTGAACTTCGCATCGTAGCGTACCATTCCGATTTTTACGCATCGCAGCAGCTCGGAGGTCGGCATTTTGCTCTTCCCGCTCCCGCAATTCATGCATTTTGCTCTTCCCGCTCCCGCAATTCATGCATTTTGAGCGAAAGTCAGTGTAAAACACTGGGTTGCAGCGCCCGTACACTGGCCTGGTGTTACCGTCTCGGTAATTGTTATGGTAAATCAATAACACCCAGCGTGAAACGTGCACCGGCATCACCACACCCCGACACTCCTGGAGTCTACCAGGCACACACGTGCATCCACATCAAACAGTAAACTGGCCCGAGCTTGGTTCATCTATCAATGCATCTGTACCTGTCGAGGGGCCAGAACCGCAACGCGAACTTGTGTGCCTCGTGTGGTCCCTCCCACAGAAGCCGTTCGCAGAAATCAGGTGACAAGAACATAAATTTATATCGGACATGGATGTCAGCAGAAAGACGTCCCAAGGCCCACTTGATCACGTCCAAGTGTACCTCTTGCGTGGGGCCAATGATAGCCTGTCAACATCAACAATACTACACGTGGCACAAGACCAGCGATGCAGCAAAGGGGGACCTGTATATGGACGTTATTGATTCTCGCCGCGTTCCAGGTCTTTCCGAAAAAAACAGGGTCGTAATTTAATGGAGGGGGGTCGCAATCATCCTCACTATGCAACCACTCCAGTAGAGACTGAGAAGAAGGGAAACGCCAATCCGGTCAGGCGAAGAGGAGGACCCGGTCCGGAAGGAAGAGGACCTGGTCCTGGAGGAGGAAGAGGAGGACGAGGAAGAAGAAGGGGGCAAGGAGGACGAGGAGGACAAGGAGGAAGAGGAGGAAGAGGAAGAAGAGGAAAGAGGAGGAAGAGGAGGAAGAGGAAGAGGAAGAAGAGGAGGAAGAGGAGGACGCAGAGTGGGGAAAGGCGCAGGTGATTCGCTTGGGTACTCTTTGCTGGTGGTCCAGGTTCTTCATAAACCAGGCCCACCGGTGTTCCAATATTACTTCGTCGACACGGGACAACGGAAGCCATTCTGGTTTTCTGGCAAGAAGGTACAACGCCAACTTGGGTGAAGAATAAGGAGTTGAACCATCATCGCCGCTTGGGAGAAGGGAACGTTCCCGCAGGGTCGCAAGAACGGGGTACAGGACTTTCTTCACCAGCTGTGATTTGACTGTGCAATGCGGAGCTACCCTCGACAACAACACTTCCGCGTGGTGTCTGAAACAGTGCTCGTATCGCTCTGTCAGAGCTTTAATTGCTTTCACTCGGCTATGTACCACTTGCATACCATCCTCAATCTGAACCTCGGTCCCAAGTTGACGAGCACCCAAGTCGTTCATTCCGTCAGCAATGTCCAGCATCGCGTGCAAAAGCATAGCTTCCGTCGGTGCGCCAGGAGGGCTGTATGAACTGCTGGAGTCAGGCGAGCTGTATGAGGAGTCGGTCGAGTCCGACGGGAAAGAAGAAGAGGTGCACGACCTACTACTGCTACAACTGTTCATGCCGCTCGAGCTGGACGAACTGCTACTGCTCGACGAGCTACCGGAGCTGGCCGAGCTGGTTGCCGTGTCCGACGTGGTGGCTACAAGCACTCTGTCCTGGCTCGGGCTTGGAGCATTTTGTTGCGGGCAACTGCCGCATGTGCAATGCCTGGTGGTTGCCGTGACGGCTAACGCTTTATCGACTGTGTAGTTCACGACACAGCCCGGCGTGGTAATCATCACGTTGAACCAGCAAGCACCGGTGGCTGCAGTCCAGTAAGGTCCCGAAATGGTCGCGAGTGGGCCGTTGTTACCAATTTCTACATCTCTGCAACCTGCTGGTCTCCTTCCCGCGACACGAAACGAACGTGTTGTGAACGCCCTTGTGTATGTGGATGCGCCCACACCAGCAACCGTCCACCCCGGACTCCAATGAGTGTGATCTTGCTCTAAGGCGCGACATTCCTGATCGCTGGGACCGTACGCGGGGTGCTGGTTGATTGAGTTGGTTTCGCCGTCAGCTTCGGTCAGCAACCACTGGAAACTGAGCTTGACCCCGGTTACTGTCTCCAGTATGTCTGTGCAGGAACAAGAAAAGAAATCACGACCAAGTTGTCTCAACCACTCCTCCAACACCCTTTCCATAGTACGGACGCCACTAGCACGGAAGGTGAAGCCGCCCGTACTTCCTTTATCTGGGACGACATGGTCTGCATCCAAGTTGTAGCAAGCATACATATGAACAAGCAATGACGGACGACATTTACTGCATCTCAACAACCATGCATATTATTAAGCAATTATTCTCCGCGACAAACAGCTGAGCTTGAGCATGAAAAAACCCACAAGAACACCACATACAACTCTCCCTCCCTTGCCATCCTATTTTCAATCTTGACCTGTCTTGCAGGAAGAACACCAGAAAAACGACGCGAACATATCTGTGGACATGTTCTCATCTGCATTATGAGTTTGCAATTCCCAGGGCAAAACATTAACAGCACGACATCGCACGCAGCGGAAATATAAAGGCCCACTGGAGGAGTAATCGTGATATCCTTCGTCTCCCGGGTCAGGGAAATCGCTCGGTTCAGTGAGAAGGTAAGGGTTCACCGTCGGATCCCAATCTAGTATGGACCCATCAAAGTCACACCATGATGGCTATCGAGGCTGGATCCTCCAGCCAGGGCTTGAGCTCCACCTGTTCTTCCAGGGCTTCTTGGTAGAACTTTGTCAAGACATCTTTCATCTCGTTCATCTTGGTAGTTGTTGGTTGAACTGCTTTGGCCGCTCTGAAAAAATCGTTTTCTTTGCGTTGCCCACAAGTCGTGGGGCAGAAAGGGTCACACAAAGTGATAACTCCGCGGTGCAGGGACGTCATCTGGATCGTGCCCCCACAAAACAGACAATTGGGGCAGCATAGCAGAGTGGATGGATCCACTTGGTTGTTTTGACAAGCAATTGGAAACGGGCACTCGCATACCACATCCTCTTGTTCCGTCTGCTGCTTCTTACCATCCACAGGCCAGACACACGGCAAACTCTCTTCTGCTAGCACTGATTGGTTAGAACGGCAATACCGCAGGATCAGATCAAGGATATGCATGTGCTGTGTTTGGGTTTCCTTGCTGAAGACAGTGTCCAACATAGAGTATACTTCCAACACTTCCCCGCAGTGCTGTCCTTGAGTTGTTCCAAGCAAGTTTTTCAATCGTTGAAGAAACGGAACAACGATGGTCCTATCATATACAGAAGAAGAAGCATCTACTGTTTATTATCATCCTATCGTCTATAGAAGAAGAAGAAGAAGAAGAAGAAGAAGAAGAAAAAGAAGAAAAAGAAGAGGCAGCAGCAGCAGAAGAAGAAGAAGAAGAAGAAGAACGAGAAGAACGAGAAGAAGAAGAAGAAGAAGGAGAAGAAGAAGGAGAAGGAGAAGGAGGTGAAGGCTCAGCCTTTTTACCTTTTTGCATCGTCTGCTTCCGCAGTCGCTTCTTGTTCTTCTTGTTCTGCTCCTCTTCCTTCCTTTCCTCGTGTTGCAGGTGCGAAGAAGAGGGGGGAGAGGAGGAAGAGGAGGAAGAAGAGGAAGAGGAGGAAGAGGAAGGGAAGGTGGAAAAGGAGGAAGAGGAGGAAGAGGAGCTAGAGGAGGAAGAGGCCTTGCCATCGTTCTGCCTGCCCTTCCCCATGGAAACATCTCCCGCTGTCTGCTGTGACTTTCCTCTTTTTGCCCCGCTTGCTTCCACTCCGTGCCTTTCTCCGCTTGCTTCCACTCCGAGACTCTTCCTGCAGCTGATTGTCTTCATCATCGTCCTCTTCCTCGTCGTCCTCGTCGTCCTTACCTTTCTCCCGACCCTTGCCATCGTTCTGCCCGCCCTTCCTCACGGAAGCATCTCCCGCTTTGTCTGCTGTCGCCTGCTTCCCCTTCCTATTCCCCTTTTGTCCCCGCTTTTGTCTCCGTTTCCTTCCAATCAGTGACTTTGCCTGATTGTTTTCCTTGTCGTCCTCTTCCTCGTCCTCCTCTTCCTCATAATCCTTTTCCTCGTCGTGCTCTCCCTCTTGTTGTCTTTTCTTTGAAGTAGGCAACAGTGACCTCAGGCATGCCACTGGAAGCACAAGTTTGGTGGAGTCATTAGCCAGCGTAACACACACGTACTGGTTAGGCGAAAAGTACACAAAAGTGCTATGTTACAATTGCTTCCTGCCCACTGTAGACTCCGCATGCTTCCTGCTCTGCCAGGTCAGTAATCACGACTCGCTCATTCAAACTTGGTTGCCACGAACGGAGGGGGGAGGAGAAGAAGGAAGAAGAAGAAGAAGGAGAAGAAGAAGAAGAAGAAGTAGGAGAAGAAGAAGAAGAAGAAGAAGAAGAAGGAGAAGAAGGAGAAGAAGAAGAAGAAGTAGGAGAAGAAGAAGTAGGGGTGGGTGGAGGAGCCGAAATTTGCACTAGTTGTAGACAATCTTGGCAAATTCCGGCAAGCTCCTTGTCTCCTACTAACTCCGCCAGTGTGCCGAAAAATTCCAGAGACTTGATGACACCCGAAGCAGCTTCTTCACCCAACACGTTTGCTAAATTTGTGCCTTCCCGTACCCGCTGCATGAGCGGGGCCAGTACCACAAAGTACCGCGTCCGCAGGTGGATGCCGTCCTCAGTGCGAGGTAGTGTTATGTACCGAAAACCTTCCCCGGGACTTGCAATACGAAAACTGTCACTTTCTCTTCCAGCCGGATCACGAACATCCTGTGGAGTCGGAATCAGGTACCTAATATTAACATGTTTACAGTTACTGTTACAAACAATGATGGTAACGAACAATGCTTATTCACACATCGGTCACGTGTACCCACCTTGCCCAGTCGCTGGTATCCAGGCGCTTATGCAGCTCCCACAATGCATGATTGTAGTGCTGGCGTTGCTCAGGCAGAAATCTCCTTACGCCTGCCGAGCAGGAAGGGGAGGAAGGGCCGGAGGATGAGGAGGAGGGAGAAGAGGAGGCAGAGGAGGATTTTCGATCATGCTGTAACAGTTTGTACAGTCGTTTTCTCAAAAAACACACGCCAACCAGTGGTGCCCTTTTCCCGCGTCCTTGAATTTCCCAGACATTGCTCTTCTGCATATATAAGTCACACGTGCGTATCCCGTAGATTTACAACGCTAGACTATACTCATGTTGTGCGTGTGTGTGTGTGCGTTGTGCGTGCGTGTGTGTGTGTGTGTGTGTGGACCGCGGGATTTCCGTTCAAAGCATGCACCAGCTTGTTTCTTTTTGCGTGAGATATTGATCACTTACGAACAACAATCAACTACCCAGGCAGTACATAAAAAACATTCTGGAATGCAAATACCATTTCTGACAAGAATACGATCAACACAAGGTAAAACAAAAGGACAGTGCACGGTAGGGTGCTCACCAACAATCCAACCAGAGGGAACAGCACAAGCCCATAGAAGACCAAACACTTCTTCCGTGATACAATGTTGGGAATGTGCTACATATACGTACAGCACACATACGTACTAGAACTAAAATTATTGAATCAATCTGATATTAGAATTTATTAAAATTCTCATGAAGACAACCAAAATGTACAAAGTTCTATAAAATAATCGTATCAACCAACATAGCTCAACTTTTGAGGAACCGAACCACTTTACTGACATGTGGGTGGTTGGAAAACGAAGCTAACAACCTTGCCTTGATTAACAGCACTTACCTTCCTGCCCTGCGCCTTCTTGTCAGTAGACAATACTATACCAACAAACCCACACCTTGAGCCTCCCATCATGCACCTGGTTTTGTAGCCGTACACCACGAAACCACTGTCTAGTAGTAGAGGCAAGGTTCGTTTGCGTTGATATCGGTAGCGGAATCAACTAACACAAGGAATCGAACTAGATTCTTGTTGCACAATAATGTGATTAGTTTCACCTTGGTCTCCGGAGCCCAAGTGGCCCAGCAAAGGTAAATTACCCAAGGTTCCTTCCAATTCTCAGGAACCCATGATTTAGTTTCCACGCAATCCTCTTGAAACTTAACTTCCAAACGGAGATGGCTTCCGAAGAGATTTGCCTGATTGTCAGCAAACACAACAGAATAATCCGCTGTATCTATCCCTGCTAAAGCCACAAAACCTAAGTACTGTGCGACGTATAACGCGTGACCTGGACCACAACCAAGGTCTATGAAAACACAGGTACTTCTTTCTGAGTACGGGATAGCGTGGAAAAGCGTTACTAGGGTCTTGGGTTGCAAATACCCTGGCGTTCCCGCGCGATCCCCATGTCTGCCAAGCTCCTTCAAATTTCGCCACTTTAGACTGGCTTTTTTAAGTAGCGCAGCTGGGGGTTCATCCAGTGTGCAGTAGTTTTCACCACTACATTTACTGCACCTCGTTCCAGTAAAAACATTAACTTGGTGTGGCACGCATAGATTGCATTGCCAACCTGGCATCCCACCCCACACAATAAACGAGCACTACACAAATGTTAGCAGAAAGTTCTACTTTATTACATATAACTCCACAAACTAGTAACATACAGTGTCAGAAGAAAAAGCATTACCTGACCACATTGCACCATCGTACTGTTCGTTGCGTTTATGTTTGCACATAATGATCATAAAGTGTAACGTATACATATTATACGCCAAGCACACACAACACAGATAAAAATTCAATACCTTGTTTGAGCGCAGGGTTTTAGGCTTGGTTGCTTCTTTGCTTACAGCAGTGTTTTTGCGTTCCGGTCGATTGAAAGATTTCTCGAAATTCTAAAAATCAAACAGATTGTACGATTTAATATTGATTCAAATAAAAAAACTAAAAATATTAATGTTTTTAACTACATCAATAAGCTGTCCATCAGCATAAGCATGACAAACACTTTTAATGAGAACCACACAAAAAAAAAAAAAAAAAAAAAAAAAAAAAAAAAACGCCCCAAGCGTTGGAGCAAGTTTTTTTTTTTTTTTTTTTTTTTTTTTTTTTTTTTTTTTTTTTTTTTTTTTTTTTTAAACCCCCTTAAAGCAAGTTTTACTCTTCTTCATCCTCTTCTGCGGAGACCTGTTCTTGCATGGATTCTGGCACCTTGGATACAAGCTTTTTAAGATTCGTCTTGCTAAATTCACTAAGCTTGGGAGAGACTTTCACCAAGACCCCCGATTTGTGCAGAGTCTGTAACAACATAAACACGAGTGTTCGCGTCGAGCAGACAGCAACAAAGGGAGAAAAAAAGTAACAATACCTCCAACAGGGAATCACCAGTGGACTTGAATGATATCTTGCTTGGGTCAACGGACCCGTCGACAGACGCTTTCCCATCGAAGAGACTTTGAAAAGCCACAAAGAAGAAAACCGAACACGCCAGACTATCATAGTATTGCTGACTCGCAGACAAATCCACCTCAGCCGACGACGACGACGACGACGAAGACGGCGACGACGACGACTGAGACGACGACGACGGTTCGCTGCT
>WBZZ01001326.1:165000-168214 GCA_019918135.1 Paulinella micropora
CATATGATCCAAACAACACATCCAACTTTGGAGGGGGACGCAACGCTGTAACCCCTAGCAACGCAGCAAGCCTAAAGTTACTGCGGAAGCGCGACTTCCCCTGAAAAAGCTTACAAAACAATCGTGATTGATCCACAGGCGACATATCATCCCAACCCTGCCGCACAGAGCCCTCCCGCTCCCGCCCAAGCAACACATCCTCCACCACAACCTCACCGCCTACGACCTCACCACCCTCCTCACTCCCTCCATCCCCCTCAGCACCCTCCTCACTCCCTCCATCCCCCTCAGCACCCCCCACAGCCATGCCACCGAGCCTCTGCATACTCAGCAACAGCTGCTTACGTCTCCCCTCATGCATGGGGCAATCCCATAAGAAGTGCGCAAGGGACTCATTGACATCATCATGACAACAGAAGCAGCGAGGGGACATGCCACTGACCAACTTGCTGCGGTACAACCGAAGGCGGTTGTTGCAGCTGAGCAACCTTCTCCGAAGCAGATTATAATGCGCATCATCAAGGGCTACCCATCTTGGGAACTCCTTAGTTCCAAAGACTTGTCTTAGGATGACTCGCAGGCCATCAGTAAGATCGCTGCCTGCCTCTCGCTTGTCCCACATCAGTTGCTGCACCATCTTGACGTCCTGCTGAAGGGCCCACTGGTCCACAGTCAAACACCAACCCTCGAGGTCCTTCTCTGAGCTATTTAGGAGCTCCTGAAGCCCTTGTTGTAGATCCATTGAGTCCCTGATAGCGCCTTCGGCCTCCGCAGTCCAGTCGGATTTGACTTGAGATGCGATGACAGGAAATCGCTTCTCCGGTAGAACACGCAGCCGTCCATAGAACTTCAGTTGCGCCGCCCGCCGCAAACGCTCCGCACTCAAAGAGCGCGCCAGAAAGAGTGTAATCCACTTGCTTGTCTTAGGGCTGATTCCGAGAATCATCCTCATGGGGCGCAGCATTGCTGCCTCCAGCTTGGTGAGCTGCGATACGGGGGCACGCCAGACATCGAAGGCGTACTTCAGCTTGGCCCCCACAAGTTGATTCCAGCACATGAGACGATACCTAGCTTGTATCTCACCTGCACACCACAAAGAGTACCAACCTGCGGTGGCGACTTCAGTGACACGCGCAGCCCGCAGGGCCTGCTCCTTCCACTTCAGGTCGTCGGTGATAACCACTCCCAGGTACTTGTACTGACTGGTGACACAAAGCTTCTGGCCGCGAAACCACACCACGGGCTCACCTCGCTCCCTGATACTTGGTCGTTTCGCCTTGCTCGACGTGTAAACGGGCATGATTTCCGTCTTGCCGGGCTTCAAGTTGACTTCCAGCCGGTAATCTTCCGCGAACTTGGCCACAACATTGACCATCTTCTGGAGCTCGGTGCGACTGTGAGCGATGAGGGCCACGTCGTCCGCGTATAGAAGTGCCTTGATGTCGTTCAGCCGCTTCACATCCGTGATCTTGAGGGCACTCGCCAGCCGATCACACAGCTCATCCATAAAGACGTTGAAGAGTGTGGGAGAGAGAGGGGACCCCTGTTGGACGCCTACACCCTCCAGTACTTCGGGGGTGAGTGCTCCATCAACTGGCACTTGCGACGAAGTCTGCTCGTAGCACCTGCGTAGCGTGCGCCAGAACTTGCCCCTTACACCCAGCTTCCAGAGCCTCTCAAATAGGCCATCTCTCCAAACAGACGGGAAAGCCTTGCGTAGATCGACGAACAGGACATACGACTCCCGCTTCTGCTGCTGACGCCCCTTCAACCTCTGCCAAAGGGTAAAGACCTGATCCGTAGTGCGACGCCCCGGGCGGAAGCCTCCCTGCTCTGGACGTAGCTTATCCGGGCCATCCACGAAGAGCGTTAGACGAGTAGCTAATAAGGACAGATACAGCTTACCAAGGCAACTAATAATCGAGATATCCCTCCAGTTGTCAGGATCCGTAGGATCCCCACCCTTGGGGATATTGACGATGATTCCCTTGCCCCAAGCTTTTGGAGTCCTCTCGGCTTCTCGAATCCAGTTGAAGTACTGCGTTAAGTAGCCATTGATGTAGGCGCCGCCATACTTGAGCATCTCGTTCTTCACTTTGTCCTCGCCACAAGCTTTGTGGTTATTCAGGACACGTTGCCTTGCAAGGACCTCAAATTGCGTGAACGGCTTGTCCAGCTCTTCGCAAGTGTCTTCACCTACTTCGTGCTCCTTCATAGCCCGGGCCACCTCATCTCTGATGCGATCGTTCCAGTGGAACTGCCGCTTAGCTTCGGCTTCCTCCCACTCCAGCGAGCCTGCTTCTGCACAGCACTCCACCACAACAGCCGCACTTGCCGGATTTTCCCGTGGCTTCACCGAATTTTTCCGAAATTCCTCCCACCGAGCGACCTTTTCCGGCAGCGTACACGCCAGTGAGCCATCCTCCCTTTGCACCGGCGCGGAGACCTTCGTTCTGCGTGCCCCGCCAAGCCGCTTCGCGAGTAGCCAAAAGCGCTTTGAGGATTGCTCGCGTTGACATTTGACCGCTTCTTCCTGCACTTGCTTGAAGGAGGCGGACTTCTTGGCCCGAGTTGCCTTCCGAATTTGCTTGCGGAGCCGTAGCCAATTCAGACGGGCTTCCGCATTCGATTCATCCCTCCTGTATGCTGCGTAGGCCTCCCGGCGCTGCTGAATGAGCTCCTTTAGCTCCCCGTCGAACCAATTGTTGGTGAAACGGGGTCGTATACATCTGGAGCCAAGGACCCGGTGCGCCGCCATTCGGAAGGACTGCGCCACTCGCTCGGTGACCTCATCTACCACCCGTTGGCTGTCGGCACCACCCGATAGGTCAAGCTCAGGCAGCTGATGTACTCCAAGCTTCTGTAGGCAATGCTGGAATACGTCATCGAACTTGTCGCGTAGATAATCCAGCGCTTGCTTCGCAGCGTGATCATTACCCGAGACACCAGCACCAATAAGCTTATCAACACGAAAGGACCTGTAAGGTTTCGCAGCCCTCTTTGGCCGGCGCTGGCCGCTCCACGTCAGTTCGGCCCATACTGCCTTGTGGTCCGTATCAAGATCATCTTCGCATACTCCGAACTTTGCTCCAGATGCCAAGCCAGGCGACGCGCAGATGTAATCGAGGAGGTGCTTGCCTGTGCCCATGCCGCGCTGCTCACGCCGGGACCACCAGTAGGACCCTTCCACTGGGCACGAGAAGCCGCTCAGATT
>WBZZ01001327.1:2500-32500 GCA_019918135.1 Paulinella micropora
ATCTAAACATAAATAGATATTAATATTAATAATATTAATACTAGATATATATAACACCGAGCCGCTAAATACAAATTTAATATTTTCCTTTAATACGATCAACTGAATAACTAGGTTTCCACCTTAGATAAAGGTATAACTTACTAGCTATACTTTTCACGTGGACGTTCCCTGAGCCCGATTGTAAAATTGTTCTCTCAATAAAAGCGAAGAAGAAGAAGAGAGATTGTAAATTTGTTCTCTCAATAAAAAACATTATGGAGGTCTTGACCTCATAAGGTTTGAAGAGGACCGGGAAAAACTATACCATTCGTACCCCAAGAAGGTTAGCGAGGTGAGTAGCTGGCTAGCGGACTATCTCACGACTATCAAGACGCAGGAGAAGACGATGGGAGTGATACCAGAGATGATGAAGACAGGCATGATCATGAAGAAATTAAAACACTTACCTGTTTATCAAGCCTACTATCGTAACACTTGGTGTCCTTTCTAACCTACTCAAAGACCCAAGCTGCCAGAATTTATCAAGGTAGTAGAGCAGCTAGCTCAGAGCAACGTATCAGAAACTAGAATGCGTAAACTCTATGGATCTGGTAGCTCTAAGAGTGACCCTATCACTATCAACACAGTAGCAGGAATAGCTCAGGGCAAGAAGAAGGGCAAGTTATCACAGAGTTATGGTGAGGGAGAGGACAGTATTTGCTGGAACTGCCTGTGCCCTGACCATAAGATTGCTTTCTGTCTAGTCAGGTGTCAGCTCAAAGATTGTCCCAAGGACGGACACGGTCCCTTGAAATGCCCCATAAGAAGGAGAACTAAGAAGAGAGAGGACAGTCAGAGTGAGAAGACAGACAGACACAAGAAGAAAGAAGAAGAAGGAGCAAAGAAGAAGAAGAAGAAGGAAGGCAGCAGAGGAGGGAGACGAAAGCTGAAAGCAGCAGACTTCATTAAAAAGAAGAAAATGATAAGCCTAAACGCTGAATCATCCGACTCCTCTAACTCACTCTCTCACTCTGAAAGTGAAGAAGAAGATGAATCCCCAACTAACCAGTCTCCTTCTGAGTCTGAAGAAGAATCAGAAGTGGATGGCGAGTTGGGGATTCACCACATGGCCATTATGATAATGGGGAAAGAAAGAGAAGATGATAGTGGTATGTATGTCGAGGAAGATGACACCCCACTCTCAACTAACACCCTCGAAGATGACAGTGGTATGAGCATCGAGGAAGACAACTCCCCATCTTCAACCAACACCCCCATGCCACTTTTATCTCACGCATCTAAAGCCACCTGGCGCAAGAAGTAGAGGGGAAGGAGGTGTTGAGGGTAGTGCGTAGAGGAGAGCAGAAAGGACATGCATCATCTACACAAAACGACTCCACACACACTCGCCCCACTATTCCACCCTTCAACTCCCCTAAATCAAATCATACCTTTGGAAGGGGAATTGGGCCCTCAGACGTACAAGGGTAGGGTACGTGAAAAATTACAACCCAGTCACGTTACGAGAAGTAGGTGGCCCACCCCTCAACCTCCACGGTAGATCAGTACGTACAGTCAGTTGTCATGTCATTGGGCAGTTATGGAGGCCGTCAAAAAACGAAAACAAGAAAGTACACCAACAAGAAGCGAACAAGCCCAAGAACAAGCCCCAAAAATCAACGACGGAGCCAACAGACCTTCCTCTCTCCAAAAAAGAAAAAAGAAAAAAGGCAAAAAAAACCAAAGAAAAAGGAAGTGACAAGCGGACTTTCCACCGAATGGGAAGACGAAGAAAGCGATCACGAAGAACAAAGCGACAAGAACGATGCCCCTAGCAAAGCCAACGAAGCCAACCACGAAGAAAGGGACGACGCCAACCCGCTCAAAACACCAACCAGACCAGCACGAACCAGCGACGTCGACACAGGCAACAACGACAACGGACCCGGAGACGCCAACGACGACGTAAAGACGTTACAGCAGAGCATCTCTCAACAACAATTTGGCAACATGCTCGCGCCTCACCTCAACGACATATTTAAGCAAATAGCATATAAGATGCAAACTGTACTGGAGCCCTTCAAAGAGGGTATCCGAAAAGACCTCCAAACCATGATCACTGAACAACAAGAGAAGTCAATTCATGCAACTGCCAAACTGAGCCAAGACATACTCGACCTGCGCAATCAAACGAGCCAACTCGAAGCCAAGATTAACCAACAAACCGAGAAGCAAACAGAGGCAAGCAAGAAGCAAGATCAGCGCCTGTCAGAACACCAAACTAAACTCAGCCAGCTCACTGCTACCATGGACTCCATCCGACTAGAGCTCAACGAAACCAAATCCCAATTCAACAAATGGAAAAATTTGCAAGAGCGCCAAGCAAAAACACCACTCCCTGCTATGCATAGTCAATGGTCTAACAACACAACCGAGTTTCTCAAATCTCTACAAGCTAACTCACAAACTAATACACATGCACACACATTCAGCGCTAGCCACCCACCAGAACGCAAACAGGCCACAGAAAACCAGAGACAGAATCAACGAGACCCAACATGCGAACTCAGCATTTCTGGCATACCGTACATGCCCAAAGTGAACACTCTGAACATAGTGAAAGCAATGATGAATGCAAAAAACATTCCATACCAGGAAGGTGACATCATCAAATGCTTTCGAGCAAAGAGCACAAAACCCAGACGAGATGAACCCAAACAACCACCTGCTATCATAGTGCGCTTCAGCACAAACAACATCAAAACACACTTCAAAAAACACTACCCACTCCAACCACTCACCCACGAAACAGTAGACTGGACATGCACACACCTCGTAGACCAAACATTCAAAATATTCATCAACGAAAGCCTCCCACCAAACACCCTCATGCTCTTAAAACAGGCAATCAAGCTAAAGAAAGAGCTCATTGAGGCCACTGGCGCTACCATCTACGTCTGGACCAGAGACTGCGAAATCTTCTTCAAGGAGCAGACAAAGGAGCACAGGTTGGTAATCAAGACAGAAGAAGACATCAAAATCATCAAAGAATTACACATACCCCACAAGCCAAACCAACAGCACAACAACACACCCATGAACATCTAAATGAGCACCCAAAATAAACCCCCAGAGCATCTCACCCACCCTAACCTCCTCCCACAATCCTTCAAACCATACCTGTCTCTCACTTCAAAAAATGACAAAAATAAAACATATAATAAGAACATAAAAAACAACAGCAACAATAATAATAAAAATAACAATAACAATAAAAACAACAACACACACAACAATACAATCACAATATACCACACCAACATCCACTCCCTCAAAGCACACCATCAAGACCTAATCACACACCTACAACTCCTACCCTTCCAACCAGACATCATCATACTCACAGATAACTACATAACCCAACCAACCAGTAACAACGCATTTCCAATCCCTACATACACAGCTAAACATCACATCGACATCTCAATATACTATAAAAGCAACATGCACATTACAATAGTCGATAAACAAACCATATCGGACTCATGCAAAACTCCACTAACACTAAGAATATATAATAATAAACTTAAAAACAAACCAATACACACAATAATAGGTATGTATAGACGCCCACTCATAGACAAACAATTCATGCATGCATTACAAAATAACATAAACAGCATACTACAGAAAACGCCTACAAGCACAATAACACTAGTAGGTGACATCAACTACAACCTACTCGACAACATACATAAACCACACACAGACTTTCAAAACCTAATGGTACACAACAACCTCTACACAACAATAACAAAAGCAACAAGACACGACATGGTCCACACAACATCCCACACACTCATAGACATGATAATCACCAACATCAATGCCAACATAGAATCAAACATTATAAGCCCATGCATATCAGACCACCACCCCATATACGCAATAATACACACCCGCACAAGAAAACCAGACACAGACAACACACCCAGACTTACCAAAAACATGTACGACAAAAACAAAGACGCAATCCTAGCAAACCTCAAAACACAGTTAGAATACATCACGCAAGACAACACAGAAAGCAGCGACACAAACCAAAAGTTTAGAGACATACAAACAACAATAACAAAAGTAATAGAACACTTCGAACGAAAACCCAAGCAATGCAATAGAAGAAAAAGCTGGTGCAGCCCCATAATAAAGAGGCAAATAAGAAAAAAGCACCTACTGTATAAAAAATGGAGAGATAACCCGACAACAGAAAACAAACATGCATACAGGACACAGAGGTACAAAGTCGACAAAATAATACACAAAGCCAAAAAAGACGAAATAATGAAGACGCTAGAAGAAAATAAAAACAACCCAAAAAAACAACACAGAAAACTCAGAGAATTAGTACCTAACAACAAACCACCGAGAGCGTCACCAACCACAATACAGTACAACAACAAAACACACACAGACCCCATAGAAATAGCAAACGCACTCAACGATCACTACATAACAATAGGTAAAAAAACAAGCAACAGCATACCAACAACCGAACACAAACAACAACAAGAAGAGAGAGAGGAAGAAAACAAACAAACACATCCAAGCTTCAAACTACATAACACAACAGAAGACATTGTAAACAAAACACTAAAAAATATGAACAGAGATAAAGCAGAGGACATATACAAAATAAAACCAACACTTATAAAAGACATGCACTCCTTCCTCACACCTATGCTTACCAACCTCTTCAACAAAGCCATAAATGAAAATAAATACCCAGACGCACTCAAAACAACAAAAGTAATAGAACTATACAAAGCCAGCGACACAAGCATGCCAGCCAACTACAGACCGATATCACTACTACCCATAATAGCTAAAGTGTTTGACACAATAATAAATAAACAAATAATGGACCACCTAACAAAACACAACATAATATCACATACACAATACGCATTCCGACCTAACTCAAGCACAACCATGACAGTCCAAACCATAATAAACCAAATACAAAAACATAAAGATAAAGAAGAGCTAGTACTAGCTCTTTACGTAGACCTCTCGAAAGCATACGACACAGTAGAACATTCAAAGTTACTCGACAAACTTCGACGAAATTTTAATTTCAACGAAGGCACAGTCCAGTTCTTTGTCAAATCGCATTCAAGAAGTCCACACACAATATGCCAAGTCCCACAAACGCACCATCACACATGGCATCCCACAAGGCAGCACATTATCCACCACCTTCTTCCTACTCTATATTAACGACATAATCAATATCATACAACAAGGAACAGTATATACATATGCAGACGACACAACACTTATAATAACTGCAAAAACTCCTACAGACTTACAACAAAAAACACAAACAGAAATAACTAAGCTAATAAACTACTTCCATTCTAATAACCTAGTACCCAACCCAACAAAAACAACATACACAATTTTCCATAAAACAAAACAAAATATCACAATAACAATAAACAACCACACCCTCGAGCAATGCCAACACGCAAAACTCCTGGGCATAACACTACAACATAACCTTAAATATGACCAACATATCAACAACATAATCCGTAAACTCCAACCCACAATCAACTCATTATTATATGCTAAAAAATATCTAAACACCAAAACAATGAAACAACTATACTACACACACATATATCCACACCTCATACAAAACATCTCCATCTGGGGGACGCATGACAACAAAAAGAAATATATACAACCACTCATAAAAATACACAAAAAAATAATCAGAATAATTGCAAAAACACACTACCGCGCACATACCAAACCAATCCTAAATCAACTCAAACTACTCGACATCACCCAACTATACACCCTCCGTGTATGCATAGAAAATCACCCATTCGTTTACCCTAAAAAACACCTCAACAGACCACTCCACAATAACACATTTACACCAATCAATACCATACATCCATACAAAACCCGATACTCAACAAAAGGCAGCCTCTTTGTTAACCACAAAGACCCATACCTCACCAAGATCTTTGCAGATCAATGGAAATCAATTCCAAAACATATAACAGATGAAACAAAAATAAAGCCATTCAAAAAAGCACTAATGACATATCTACTAAAACATCAACAAACATCATAATATATGTAACATATGCACACGCGCGAAAAAAAAAAAAAAAAAAAAAAAAAAGAGAGAGAGAGAGAGAGAGAGAGAGAGAGAGAGAGAGAGAGAGAGAGAGAGAGAGAGAGAGAGAGAGAGAGAGAAAGGGAACACCAAGCTTGCTCCTTTGTCTACTACCTGAAGGAGAACTCTCCGGATCAATCGACGTATATGGTCAACCACGCCCACTCTCAACTCCCCCCTCTCTCTCTCTTTCTCTCCTTTCTCTCTCTCTCTCTCTCTCTCTCTCTCTCTCTCTCTCTCTCTCTCTTTCACTTCTTCTAGATGGAAAAGAAAAGAGAGGGGGGGCCGCCGCACATAAACGACTACACCTTTACAATAACATATATACATAACATAACAACATAATATTAATATCACCGCACAATATATCTAAACAGAAATATTAATTTTAATAACTATAATATAATATTAATACTGAGCAGCTGAATACTAATTTAATATCGATATCTTCCTTAATACGCTCAACTAGTACTGAATAACTAGGTTTCCACCTTAGATAAAGGTATAACTTACTAGCTATACTTTTCACGTGGACGTTCCCTGAGTCCAATTGTAAAATTGTTCTCTCAATAAAAATGAAGAAGAAGAAGAAGAGAGAGAAAGGGAACACCAAGCTTGCTCCTTTTTCTACTACCTGAAGGAGAACTCTCCGGATCAATCGACGTATATGGTCAACCACGCCCACTCTCAACTCCCCCCTCTCTCTCTCTTTCTCTCCTTTTTCTCTCTCTCTCTCTCTCTCTCTCTTTCACTTCTTCTAGATGGAAAAGAAAAGAGAGGGGGGGCCGCCGCACATAAACGACTACACCTTTACAATAACATATATACATAACATAACAACATAATATTAATATCACCGCACAATATATCTAAACAGAAATATTAATTTTAATAACTATAATATAATATTAATACTGAGCAGCTGAATACTAATTTAATATCGATATCTTCCTTAATACGCTCAACTAGTACTGAATAACTAGGTTTCCACCTTAGATAAAGGTATAACTTACTATCTATACTTTTCACGTGGACGTTCCCTGAGTCCAATTGTAAAATTGTTCTCTCAATAAAAATGAAGAAGAAGAGAACAACATTCCGTAACTGTTGACCGTGGCTCCAGGTGCCACTAAACAATACACAAACGTGGTAGCGGTGCCACTGACTAGAAATGCATTGCTTAAAATAATGTGGCTAGGGGTGCCACAATCAGTTGCTTAAAAGAATGTGGTTAGCGGTGACACCTAACTAGCAATCATAAATTATTTAAACAAATTTGCTTGATGCTCTCTCTTGATTCTATCTCTCCTATACTTTCTGAGAGAGAAGACTTCTCTCTTCTATCTTTCCTCTGTTACTCTCTACTAGTATGTTTTGTGTATGATTAAAACAATGTATTTTTATTAAGTCATAATAATTATTTTACTATACATTTAATAATGATAATGAAAATTACTACAAAATAATAATTACTACAATGTTATTATTCTAAAAACATATTTTTAACGAATCCTTCTAATACTTCATGCTACATCATACAGCATCATTCACAACGATAATTTTTTTGAATAAATATTAATTTTTTATAATAAATCATAACAATACTTGTGCTATATTTTCAATAGTAATACTAATAATTCAACGATGTTTTCGCTATCCTTAACACAAATTCTTTTGAACGAATTTTTGTGATACTTGATGCTACATCATGCAACATCCTCAAAAGGGATGAAGTGTTTTTTCAACAGACACCTCAGTAGATGCCACCGCATGCATACACTGCTTTTCCCTGCGTATTGATCCTTCCTCACAGGCCCAAGTCCATGCAACAAACTTACTGCCATAGCGATGGCAAACACAAAACATTCATTCGAACATATGTCTTGACTTAGATTTTCCATGATCTTAAGATTGCATTCCGAAAGTTTAGCAAACTTCAGCAATTCTAAAACCCCTCGTTGTTTCCTGACTGTGTCTGGATTGGTTTTGGGTGTAGAATCATAATAGTGCAAAGCATCGCTCCACTCACGCTCCTGTACAATCGTTCTACGTACACGTTTGGACTCAACACCTGATTGTGCATGCCTATGTAACAGTGGATTGGTTGGTATCCCTACATGTTTTGGCGCTCGAACAGGAGTGGTCAGAGTGAAGTCTGCCTCGTATTCTTCTTCAGAATCTGCTTGACTTGTCAGGCTTGCACTTACTTTCTCCATCCCGCTTTTTCAAAACTTTATTCAAAAAGAAAAGTCAACGAAAAAGCCATCCTTTTGCCCTTGCTATTCACAATTCAGTATTTTCTTATCCTGCTGCTCAATTTCTGAACAATTCTTGAGTGTCCGGCTGCTTAATTCCTGCACAATTGGATACGAAAAAGGAAATTTAGACGTAACGTCAAAAAAGCGTAACGTCAAAAAGAGAAGACGAACTAACGAACTAACTAACTAACGAACGAACACACGAAAAAGAAATTCAACGCAAACGCGGAAAAAAACACAAAAAAAAAATTTAGCTCCTGAGGTATATGCCCTGCGAGCCGAATATTAATATAATAATAGTAATAATTCCTGCCAGTAGATGCAATTCAAATTTTCAAAATCTTGTTAATCATATTTCAAGTTTTATTGAAGTTAATGTTAGACCTATTAATATAATTAACCGGATAGTTAGTATGGGCCTGCATATGTAATATGTGTCGTTTGAGCCATTACGTATGTCCGGCCTAGTATGTAATCGGGCTGTTCCCTTGGCGCCCTTTTCTCAATAAAGTATCTACTGTAGGACACAACCAGTATACGGCAGATTATTAGGCTACCACCAGTCTGGTGTGTGTGCGGAAGGCTACCACCAGTCACACTAGGCGGACTGTGCGGAAGGCTGCCACCTAGTTGCTAGCCTAACAATAACTAATTATTTCCTAACTTCATCTCGCTTCTCTACCCATAGAGAAAGCAACATTGGTAGTCGAGCCTCCATCCTACCTTCCGCCCTTGGTACGCCCAAACAATATGGCATATCAAGGTTCTGATCTGGTGAAAATGAGGCTAGACCCTCCAAAGTTTGATCATGGAAAAGAATGGGAGTTGTTTGAATACACCTTTACATCAGTTATAGGTGTTACACACCCAGAAATCCTTTCCATGATTCCGGGCTTTGAGTCTCACCCCTTAGCCTATTGCAAACCTATACAACTACCCATGCGACCTGAATCTCCTACAGATTCACCTTTCATATCACCCAAAAAGGAAGAGGAAGACGGAGAGGACGAAGAGGAGACAGTAGTAAAGGTAGAGGATAAAGATAAGGGAAAGAAAGGAGAGAATCAAGAAATCACGAGTGCAAAAACTGCTCTGCTCCCGTCACTGTCATACCCACGGACATAAAATCCAAAATACCAGTGTTGACGTGGGGGAGTAAACCCTCGCCGCTATTTGCACTACAATTGGGAGCTAAATATTACATGCGAGAGAAAGAAGCTAGGCTAAATAGGTTGCTCTATGTTTTCCTACTCCAATCATGCGCACATGATAGAAAGGTGATGATCATAATGAGACAGGGGGATACAGATGGTGTAAAGTGTTTCCTCGCCCTCAAAAAACATTATGGAGGTCTCAACCTCATAAGGTTTGAAGAGGACCAGGAGAAACTATACCATTCGTACCCCAAGAAGGTTAGTGAGGTGAGTAGCTGGCTTGCTGACTATCTCACTACTATCAAGACGCAGGAGAAGACGATGGGATACCAGAAATGATGACGACAGGCATGATTATGAAGAAATTAAAACATCTACCTCCTTATCAAGCCTACTATCGCAACACCTGGTGTTCTCTTTTGCCTACTCAAATACCCAAGCTGTCAGAATTTCTCAAGGTAGTAGAACAGCTAGCTCAGAGCAACGTATCAGAGACTGCGTAAACTCTATGGATAGTTCTAAGAGTGACCATATCACTATCAACACAGTAGCAGGAGTAGCTCAGGGCAAGAAGGAGGGCAAGCTGTCACAGACTTATGGCGAGGGAGAGGATACTATTTGCTGGAACTGCCTATCTCCTGACCACAAAATAGCTTTCTGTCTAGTCAGGTGTCAACTCAAAGATTGTCCCAAGGACAGACACGGTCCCTTGAGATGCCCCATAAGAAGGAGGACTAGGGTCTCTGAGAAGTTGCGTGGAAAGGACAAGAGAGAGGACAGTCAGAGCGAGAAGACAGACAGACACAAGAAGAAAGAAGAAGAAGGAGCAAAGAAGAAGAAGAAGAAGGAAGGCAGCAGAGGAGAAAGACGAAAGCTGAAAGCAGCAGACTTCATTAAAAAGAAGAAAATGATACTCCTAAACGCCGAATCATCTGACTCCTCTGACTCACCCTCTCACTCCGAAAGCGAAGAAGAAGACGAACACCCAACTAACCAGTCCCCTTCTGAATCTGAAGAAGAATCAGAAGTGGATGGTGAGTTGGGGATCCACCACATGGCCATTATGATGATGAGGAGAGAAAGAGAAGACGACAGTGGTATGTACATCGAGGAAGACGACCCCCCACTTTCAACTAACACCCTCAAGGAAGACGACAGTGGTATGTGTATCGAGGAAAACGACCCCCCACCTTCAACTAGCACCCTCATACCACTTTTATCTCACGCATCTAAGCCACCTGGCGCAGGAAGTAGAGAGGGAGGAGGTGGTGAGGGTAGTGTGCGTAGAAGAGAACAGAAAGGACATGCATCACAAACACAAAACGACTCCACACACACTCGCCCCACTATCCCACCCCTTCACGAGAATAAGTTTTTTAACACCCTTGATATGGCTGGCGACCCAACTCCCCTAAACCAAATCATACCTTTGGAAGGGAAATGGGCCCTCAGGCGTACAAGGGTAGGTTACGTAAAAATCCTCGTGAAAGGGTACAACCCTGTCACGTTGCGAGAAGTAGGTGGCCCACCCCTCAACCTCCACGGCAGACCAGTACGTATAGACAGTTGTCATGTCACGAGCAGTAAACAGTGTGAGGCAACAGTGCCAGACACAGGGGTTAGGTGCTCATGGAGGTTGGGGGCGGCGAGGAAGGGAATGCAAGGTGGGAGATGTGCAGCTAGACTGATAGACCACGACTTCTGTTCAATTCACGTTAACCAAGAGAGGAAGAGAGAGAGAGAGGAGATATTAACAAAGTACAGAGAAAAACTGAACTTAGGATTGCTCCCTCCCTATGATGCTATGTATTATGAACCCGCCACTTTGTTTACACACGTCACATTGTGGAGAGAAAGTACCACCCCTATTCAGTCCAGCATCACAACCACCTCTCTTCTCATTCCTACTACTACTACTACTACTACTACTACTACTACTACTACTACTACTACTACTACTACTACCACTACTACAAACACAGAGGGAGTGGGAGAAGTAGGGGGAGAAGTAAGGGAAGTAGGAGTAGGGGGAGTAGGGGGAGGAGTAGAGAGAGTAGTTGGTGTGAGTGACCCTGGATTGTCTGTACCTCTCTTGTCTGTACCAACTTTGACTCACATCACGCCTTTGCGACCTACCACCGTATTACCTAATACACCCTCATCATCTTTATTTGGATCTTCTGTGGTCACGGAACAAGGAGAGGCAGGTAGTGCTGAGGATAGTAACGTTTGGGTAAGGGACGGGAAACGGGTGCTAAGTGGTGGGGGACTAACCCCCAATTGAAGAAATACAAAGGTTGGTCACTGCTCTCAATCAGGTGCTTAAGAGCAGAACTGTGAAATGGGTTGATTGCGAGCCAGGGAGAGTATGACGAGTTCTAATATTACAGAGCTATATTATGCTATGCATGACTGCGTTATTACTCTCGCTATTACACATAATAACCCATTTGCACGGGGCATTGTTTCATCCTTCCCTTACATGGTGAAAGAGGTAGAGAATCTCGGGGCTGTGTTGGGTGGTGTGACACCGCCGGAGGAAGATGAGCCCCAAAGCCCACAAGACAGTCGGACACCACCACTCTAGAACAAACACAGGGCAACCAACACACTGAATGTTCTATCATGTTGATGGACAGCAATCCCGACCGTAAAACTGACAATAACACTATAGTGTGGGTAGACGATAGTGGTGCAAGCGAAACACAGTCCCCAGATAGATCTACGTTTGTCAGTCTTAAGAGGGCCCCACAGAAATTGGGTATAGCGAAAGGGAGCATAAGAACCGAGTACAAAGGAAAGGTTCTAATGAACCTGTCGGGAGCTCATGGGGAGGAAGTCAGTGTCCTTGATGCGCATACAACTTACAATCCACACCTAAAATACGGGTTAGTTACCACTTCGGCATGGGTTTGTAAGGGTTTCGCCGTCATACATCAGAACAACCAAGTGATAGTGCTCAAAAAGCCCGTTCTTATTGAGGAAGATCAAATTGTGGCTAGAGGGAGAGCACTCCCAAACCACTTGACGGTGTTTGATTCCCCAGGCACTCCACCACTCAATCCTAACGAGTGGTATGAGCCCATGGATTGCCCCACTACCATCCCCCCAACAAGCGAGACTCCCGAGCCCGACGATGGTGACACGTCGGACTCGGGGGGGCAAGCTTGACGCCCAACCTCTCATCTTTCTCAGAAAACCAACCTACCTACCTATCGCAACATGTATTGTTTGTTGTCACCATGCATATGTGGTTGGCGATGTGACGTACCTAATACATACGTACCTTACTCTACTGAGATAGATCCTGAGAAAGATGAGAGGGCTGAGAGTAAAGGAGATAAAGTGTCGGACAGTAAAGCTCTATGTCCTGTTGTCCGTCCTCATTATCATGAAAACATACATGCCACTGTATTCCATCGTATGTGTAAGCACGGAGGGGTATAAGCTGTGGAGCGAATGGCTAACTATGTGGGAGTAAAGATGGTGGGGAAGGAGTGGAGGGAGCGAATAATGAGATGCGAGTGGTGTTTAAGGAATAAGATAAAGAGGGTGCCTCATTTCAAAGACAATCACCATGTGGTAGAACGCCACCCTGGGGTCCACATATCCATGGACACTCAGGGTTGGTGGAACACCACATCGTGGGACGGGGAAAAGTATAAGTTCACCGTCAAATGTCTTGCATCCGGGTTTGAGTTAGACTATTACCTGAGGCACAAGAATGAGTTTTTCATGTGCTTCCTTAAGGCCGTTGCATTCTTCGAACGGAATACGGGAAGAAAAGTGAAATTCCTTACTTGTGACCAGGAATATGGTAAGTAAGGAGTTTCAGACTTGGATTGATGCAAATCAACCAGTCCTCCTAGAGGCTCCGACGGGGGAGAAGCAGGCGGTTGCTAAAATAGAACGAGCCCACCAAACGTGTGGTGGACCCGCAAGGGCAGTTCTAAGCGACGCCGAACTCCCTGAGTCCATGTGGACAGGGACAGAGAAAGCTTCTACCTATTTTGGCAACCTCTTACCTCTTGCCCGTGGTCCCTGTAAGGGAAAATCTCCTTATGAAATCATTCATAAGAGGAAACCCCTTTTCCGTCACTACGCCCTATCGGATGTCAGGTACTGCTCCAGCGCTGTTTGCATGCCTATAGGTGGCATAAGGGCTTGAATGTCAGTATGTCTTTGAGCCAAAATTATGAGCAAGGCAAGTGTGTTTGCTGTGAATTATGGGATGTTTGTCGTCTTTGCACACTTGCTTACTTATGTACATATGCATGTCAACAGGGGGATTTGGGTGCGACGTGAGCCCTTGGATCCCTTCGCCTGTCCGTACTTAATGCCTCGGGATTATATATGAATCGGGCTGTCTAGGAATAGGGACACCTAAGTGCATGAATGAAGTATATATGCTTATGGCTCTTGGTGTTTTTCAACCTTCCACCCAAACAACAGGATAGGGAGGACGTGACATAAATGACGTAACATTCTGTGGATAATAATTTATCACACCCTACGCATGCCAGAGCCGCGGGAGGCGGGCTAGCAACTCGGGAGGAGGCGAGTGTGATGTGCAATGGCCAGGTTGAGCTAGCCAGAAATTATTCCGACCCATGGTGGTACCACCAACTACCGACCCGTCAAGATACCTTCAGGGCCGTCGCACCCCACGGAGGGCGGGGCAGGGTCATTTTTCCCGTTTGTTACATCATGTTAGGTAATATGCCCTCTTTCCCGTGGAAGAGCGAACTTAGGTAGTATTTTAAAAAAGACAGAGGTATCTTCGGGTGTGTCCCTAGTATGGCAGTGGCTAGGTTTCCGCTCGGTGCGGTTGGGCCCGGTACCCCTATACTACCCGTGTTTGGCTATGCGTTTCATCGATCATCACCTCGACTACTTTCGAGCTCGTTTGGATTTAGCAGCTTGGCCTAGTCTGCCGGGTTTGTATTTCCCCGGTGCTGGTGCCCCTATGAGAGCGGTAGAGATGCCTTCGGCGGCTATCTCGTCCCATACCCATATTGGGATTCGGCCATGTTGGAGGTCGAATGGGTAGTCTAGCACCATGCGCGGCCATACTTGGATCTGCCATGGCTTGTATCCGGGCGATTTATCGGTAATGCCCTTCCAAAACGTCTCAACGTTTTTCCCGTCCCGATACATCGGGTAGAAGACTCGGGATTCAGGATCGTCGAGGTCTTGGTGTGACCGATAGAACTGTAGGATGGGCGGTTCGGCCGAGGTCGCTTTGTTCACCCTGGTGGCGCGGACCTTCGGTTCCCATTCCTTGACTTTCATTAGGAAGAAGTCGTTTAGGCAATCGTCGCCTACGTGGGCCGTCGGTGGACGGAGGATATATACCTTACCCACGTGCCAATGGATAGCCTTAACGTCTTCGCCTTTCCTCAGCTTGGACTCACCCGGTGGACGCTGAGGGGCGATGTCCGCTTTTTCCTCCTGTTCGGTCTGCGGATGGATATCTGGCCGCGGAGCTATGACCGCGGAGCTATGACCGCCGGGGAGGGTCCGTCATCTCGGTCGACGTCCATACCCTCTTGGCTGGGCGCTGATGCTGCGTTATTCTCCTAGACCGGGATCGGCTGATCGGGATTAGCCTTCTCCTCGGCCGTCTTGTCACGGCGCTTAGGCGGGGCACGCAAGCTTACGTTTAGCTTTTGGATAGCATCCGCCATTGTCTCGTTTCGGTCGAGCATGGGGTGAAAGCGCATTAAGCGTCGGACATGGACCACTAGTGTCTTGCCTTTACCCTGTATGCGGTAGGTCAGAGCCCCTACTTGTTCCAATACGGTGTAGGGTCCCTGCCACATAGGGAAGAGCTTCACACTGACCAAGTTGGGGACCTGCGGGACGTATAGGAATACTAGGTCCCCCGCATGGTACTCTCCCGATTCATACTTGACCTTGGATGGTGTGTTCTGGTTTTGGCGGCTGGCCTCTTCAGCCTCTCGGGCCTTGGCCACATAATGTCGAGCTTCCGCCATCACCCTTAGGCGACATGCGAAGAGCTCTTCGTGTTCTAGGAATCCGCCTTCCGGGCGGTGCGGGAGCACCATGTCTTCCGGAATACGTAGATGGCGGCCGTACACGAGCAAGTTTGGGGAGGCGCCAGTGGTCTTCCCACCTATAAGCTAACGCCTTCGAGCCCGTGTACATGTTGTTCATGGAGAACACAACGGACGGAAGTGCCTTATGACAGATGTGTTGGTCATCACGGCAGTATTGTTGGAGGGCGGCTTTGAGTGGCCTATGGACCCTTTCTATCTTGCCGTTGCTCTCTGGCGAGTATGCCGTGACATACTTCCACTTAAATCCCCACGCCGCAGACAGCTGTGCTGAGAGCTCATTGGGGAACTCTGAGCCCCTATCGCTGTATACGTTCTTGGGTACTCCCGTGTACCGAAAGACGTGATCGATCAATGCCTCGCATGTCGATGCTGCGTCCTTCTCCTTGACCGGAGCCGCGAACACGTAGTTCGAAAAGCGGTCGATGGCGGTCAGGATGTACCGGTAGTTATACTGTTCTGCTCGTGGTAGTGGGCCCACGAAGTCTATGTGTAGGGTCTCAAAGAGGTCTTCTGTAAGCTTGTATTCGCCGTACAGGCCCCTCTGAGAGTTGAGTGCGGAGATTTGATTTGCTTGCAGTGTTCACACGTATCCACTGTTTCGGATATGGCCTTTTGCATGCCATGCCACCAAAATTTCCGTGAAATGAACCACGACATAAAGGCACTTCCTAGGTGGGAGTTTAAGGCGGAGCGATGGGTAGCGGTTAAGATCGCCTTTCGAAGCTGTGGAGGGACCCACAGCGTCCATTTGGACGGAGTCTTTTTCCACTTGCCTCCGGACCCCTTGTACCATAGGAGGTCGTCGTGCCATGCCATGGTCTTTTTTTGGAGGTGGATCTCCCTTGTCTCGGGATGTTTTGGGGCATCCATGGCGTGAGATATAAAGGGGCCCCATTCCTTCGAATCCCTGGCTAACTGACTAAAAACCGCAGGGCTGGCCAAGGTCATGTCCATATCATAGCTGTAGGGCGCTGGTGACCACGCCGATGTGATCCCGGGTATGTTGCGTTTGGGTTGCGGCTGCGATGGTAGCAGACCTAGACGGGTGAACATTCTTCGGCACCCAGAACGACTGATTCGTATTGGAAAAGAACGCGTTCACGGAGTGTTCATGTTTGTGGGTCTGGCCCTCCCGTATATCCCCTTCGCTGAGGATGTGACTGCGTATCAATCTCCTCAAGGAGATCCCGCCAGTCTTCCGTGTTGTGCTTAGCGCAGCATACGCGGCGGATAGACTCGAGGTTTTCCAGCAGCTGCTCTTGGGTGTCCGTCTAATATCCCGGTTGCCAGCTGATGGCGCTGGTGGCTATATATGCCATACCCGTAGACAGTGTGTCTGTGAACCCCGGCGTGTGTTCGCTGGTCAACCAGTCATCGTTGCCAGTCCACCCGACAAGGCATGCCGTTGGTGTGTGCATGGCGAACCGGTCAAGTCCGTCCCCGATGGAGCCTCTGACTCTCTGCATTCGGGAAAGGCTGTCAGGGACAGTGTTTTCCTTGCCTTTGATGTACTCAATGGTGAAATCATACAAGGCTAATTCCGACTGCCATCTCGCTAGTCGGCCCGTATGTTCCTTATCCATGAGCCACCTCAGGTTGGCATGGTCGGTTTGGACTAGTATATTCGGTGCGCCCCACAAGTACTCTCGCAGCCGGCTAAATGCCCCCACTATCGCCAACGCTTCGCCTTGCCGTGTGCAGTAGTTCACCTGTTCAGGGGTCAGCTCTTTGCTGACGAACATAATTGGCCGGAATTGCTTGTGAGCGGAGTCGTATTGCTGTAATACCGCCCCGACTGCATATTTGGATGCGTCAGTAGCAAGTATAAAGCGCTTTTCGAAATCGGGTAGGATTAGGACTGACCCGCCCTCTGTAAGAGGGTCTCTTGTTAAAGCTTCCTTCAACTTGTTATACGTCTCTTCGGCCGCGGGTGGCCACTCCCCGTACGGGTCACCTTTAAGGCAGTGTTATGTCCCGAATTCGACAATCCCCCTAAATTAGACAATTTTTCAAAGTCCCGAATTCGACAAACCTCCAAAACTTCTCTTCAACGTATCTCAGTCAAACCGGATCCTTTTTGCCCCAGATTTTCACTAAACACATTGAAATCAAATTCTCTACAAAAAAGTTTTCAACCAAAATTTTTGTGGCTTAGGTCGAGGTGGGCTATCAGGTAGGTACCCACCTGGTTTCCAGCTTACCCCAGCCCAACCTCCACCTTCCATACTCGTTTCTGCTATTTTTTAATTAATAAGGACACACTTCCATTTTTTTTTCCTTTTTTTTCCTTTTTTTCTGCTTTTTTTTACTAATAGGTTTATTTTTTGTATTTATTTATTTATTACCAAACACGCACACACCTACACATGCACACACATGCATTTTTACACTCGCAACACACACGCACACACACACACAACACATACACACAAATATACACAACACATACACACAACCACACACAACACATACACACAAACACACACAACACATACACACAAACACATACACACAAACACACACACACAAACACACACGCACGCACACCACATATAACCTTACATCACATTACCTACTCCAATTACTGTAGCACTGCAATCCACTCATTACATCAAAACTTTTCATCCCTCAATAGTGTGCGCGCTCAGGTCAAGGTATCCCTGCAGATCACAACCGGAACCGGGTCAGGTCCGGCCGACCCTGGCACGTGCCCGGCAAGTTACACATGCACGTGCCCGAGACCGGTTCTAGTAAAACCTTGTCTATTAAAACTTGCAACAGGCGTCTCATTTACCACTGCTACCTCATTGCCTTTGCTATTTGCTACTTGCACATAATTTACCATAATCACAATTTCCAGTTCTCAAAGTCTGAATATTTTTAATAACTACCACACACGAGAAAAATAAACGCTGAGTTAAACACTACGATAAACACTGTAATTCCACACAAAATCTTTACCTCTACGAATCATCCTGTTCAAAGAATCTATACATTTTAACATTCGGATGATTTTCGATATAGCCTTGAAGCGTACACATTGCCTCCGATGTCAGTTACACAACATTTTTTGCTAAATACTTGGTTGTGATTTTCTGCGCCTTGAGCTTGCTCCTGGGTTCCTTGTGTGCAAACATGTACTTGCCCGCTGTTGCGTCGTGCCACAGAGGCTTCAATTTCTTCCACTGACTCCACTGGAATCCCAATTTCCCTTGATCTTGACTCTTCCTGAAAAACTCTGGAGGATGCCACTGATGGCCCATGGAGGATTCCGTGCCTGGTGTCACCCGGTTGTTCCATTACACTCCCGAGCACTATCTCGTCGTCCACGTCCACTGCAATCAAAACATTCGGGACTTTCCCTCCTGCCTTGCCTTCTTCGTGCCTTGGTTCCTCACCGTCATGATCACGGTGCATCCTCACTGCCTCTGGTGGACCACACGGCTGTTCTCCTTCTCCTGTCGCCACAGACAGCGGTCGTATTGACAGCAGGGACTCCAGCAGCATCTTCTGAAACGCTTCACTGAGTTCCGCATCTCCCGCAAGAGCAGCAAGCTACTCCTCCTCCTGTTTTCCCCTTGTGATGCTCTGCTCTTGCTCCTC
This sequence comes from Paulinella micropora, assembly GCA_019918135.1. Taxonomy (NCBI): domain Eukaryota; phylum Cercozoa; class Imbricatea; order Euglyphida; family Paulinellidae; genus Paulinella; species Paulinella micropora. The sequence goes on from WBZZ01001327.1 coordinate 21,771, forward strand.
CTGGTTCAGATCCAGCTCCATCGGACGTTGCCGCCGGGCTTGTTCGATGCTAACTTGCAACCTTTCTTTGAACTCGTCCTCCAATCGTTTTCTCTCCGACCACTTCCTCTCGTCCCATTCCTGTGATATCGCCTCAGTCCACGCTTTCGTCGATACCTGCACAACCACAGACATTTGCTGAATACACCCTCGCCTCCCTGTGCAGCAATTGTTACATCTTCCAGTCTTGACTGCAGGGACAGCCCAACAGACATCGGTTGCTGCAGATCCATGAATTCCCCCCTGTAGCGCTCGTAGTACACTGCTATAACCATGCCTTCCCGCCCGGGCCCTGACTGTCCATCCATGCGTGCTGGGGAACGTAACCCACTGGGAGTACTAGCACGCGTTCGTCATCACAAAGCAACCAACGCTTCCTCCCGCGGTCATACAGGATCGCGTACCAGTGACCGCCGTGCAGGCTCTCCCCTTTGCTGTGTATCAACACCGCCACAAGCTTATACTTCACCACCCCTTCACTGCGGTTCTGCGCGGTCGCCCACTCCTGCTTGTCCCACAACACGTACTCGTTGGGAACCTTAATGCTCGTAGGCACTTCCACTCCCAAAGTCATACACCATGTACGGTACATCCTTCTTCCTTCCTCATCCCGCACATACAAACCCGTTGCACGTCCCACTACCAGTCGCAAACGCCTGGGCCACTCATAGAGGACGTAAACCTCCCCCAACGGTTGATTCTTTTCGGCTCCTCTACATACTGAACATGAGTACCGCCTGGCACCATCCCGTCCACACTTGGTGGGCTGAAAGTAGGGGATTAGCATATCCCTTATATTCTGCTTGGCTGCCCCTGGCACAAATAGCAGGTTCAAGTTCCAAAAAGGTTGGGTAGCGCTTTCCTGACTCAGCAAGCGTGTGTATTGCCCCTTGCAATCCGGGCAGGCCATCCCCTTGGCAATGACTACTTCCTTCCTGAACATGTCCTGTCTCGCACCAGCAGCCAATTCTTTACTTCTTGCATCGCCTGACAGGCCAGTCTCACACTTTCGCTCGATTGCCTTTTGCATGGCTGCTTGCATGATCTCCTGCGCGTCTTTCTGCATATCACTTTCGAAACCTCGCTGTCCTCGACTCACTACCCTCTCCATGAGCTTCCACGTTTCCGTAGCATCGACAGTCCCCCCTGATCTGTTATTACTACCGTCCATCAACACTTGCGCTTTCACCGTGCACAAACTGCATGGGACGCAGTCAGCCTTGCCACAGACGCTAACGAAACTGGCGCCCTGCCCGGGTGTAAAGCTCGCATCGCACTGCATGGCGCTGTTGTAACAACAGTCTATACGTCGCGAGTTTACAAGCCCTCGCCTGAATGTACACTTCTCAGTCCCCGCTGGCCAAGCAGATTCTTGTCCTGTCTGTTGCTTCCCTGCAGTCTTCTCCTCGGCTTGAGTTTCCTGTACATGTTTACCCATAGTATTACTGCGAAAGGATTCAAAACTACCTAGCGTACGTACCTTCCTCTTCTTGCTCTTGTTGCCTGGTCCTGCTGCGTCTTTGCCTAGAGTGTCCTGGGTGTCCTGTGCAAGCACACCACGCTGCGCAAGGATTCGTGCACATCTGACTTACTTACCCGCTTTTTTTTGTTGCCTAGTCCTGCTGCGTCTTTACCTAGAGTGTCCTGGGTGTCCTGTGCAAGCACACCACGCTGCACAAGGATTCATGCACATCTGACTTACTTACCCGCTTTTTTTCTTCCGCTTGCCTAGTGCCTTTTCTGACTTGCTGGCCACAGACTTTTGCGGTGGGTACTCTCCGAGCGGCGTTGTCCAGAAGAGCTTCTTGCTTGCATCGGGTGATTTCCCTGGGACCTTGTCGCGGACCAAACCTTCTGCGCCAGTTATCAGGAACGTGGTGAATACTGACTTCTGCTTGACCTTGCTCTTGCTTGGTGAAGATTCCGTACCCTCCTCTAGATCTCCCGCTCGAGACCCTCCTACACCTTGCTTATGCGGCACCGACTCCGTCGACAGCAACCGTTGCGCCTTTTCCCTCCCCTCTTGCTTGGATGCCTCTTGATTCTTATGGTCGTGCGCCTTGAGGGCGGGCCGTTTGCATAGCTCGGCCACACTGATCGTGGCAAACTTGTACTCCGTGAAGACTGACTTGACACATTCCTTCACTTGTCGGTACATTTTCACCAGCTCCTGGAAGTAGGCGTGCTTGGGACGATCCACCCTGGGAACCAATCGCATCCTGTCAATGTACTGCTGCTCCTGTAGCGTTCCTTCCATTGCAGCGTGTACAATGTACGCAGAGGTTTCCTCTTCCCTTTGCCTTTTCCTGTGGTCCGGCTTCGCTTCTTGCGTCCCATCTCCTTGATGGACCACACCATAGCTGGTATGCGTGTGCATTTGAATTGCTTTGTATTGCTAGTGAAGTCCTTGCCCTGGGTAAAAAAAGACAGTGTCACCAACGCCGACGTCTTGCGCAGTCATCGAAATCTGCATGTCACGTGCGCGTTGTACCTGGCGCATCTTGGCCTGAGCCTTGCCCACCAGATCAGTCGTGGTAATTGGGCCTTGAGCTGCTCCATGTCCCACGTGTACGCTGCTCTGTCTTCTTCCGTCAGTGCCCAGCCAGCCAATTTATTTGGTTCCGTGTCGTCGGTGTTTTCCTTGTCCTTGTCACCACCGCCTTTGTCGTCACCACCGCCTCGCCGTCGTCGTTGTCACCGCCATCGTCGTCGTCACTGCCGTCGTCGTCGTCACTGCCATCGTCGTCGTCACTGCCGTCGTCGTCGTCACTGCCGTCGACGTCGCCCAGCAAGTCATCAGTCAGGTCTGGAAACTCGTCCTCTGTACCATCGTCCAGCTCATCCACCAGACCAAGGTTCAGGTCGATGCATAATCCTGGTATCGGAGCCAGCATATTCTACATACAGCCACACAATTGACACTAGTCTATTACCACAACCATACAATGCACACGCACCTGCCTCCTTGAACACGAAAAAAAGATTTAAAAGAAAGAAAACAGGGGATACCTGCTCACTTTCCAATGGGATATCATCATCCTCACTACCGCGTTTTTTCATGTTCAAGGAGGATATCGTACTCGACAACTGATCAGGATAAGTTTCCACGTCCCCGATGTCAGGGTACATGACGCTTCTCTCCTTTCTCACAATGGACACCCCCTTCTCGATGAAACCGCGTCCCTGGGGAATTTTGATGCGTGAACGCCGCAAGGTTTTGTTGGCTTTGCTGACGCCCCATCGTTGTTCCAAAATCTTGACGAATTTTCCAAAACTCTTTCCCGTGGTCGACGTAGACAATAGGAGCAGTCTTCATCCCGGCCTTCCGCAGGTTGTGCATGACCTTATTGCAGAATTTTGCTTCGTGCAGAGTTTGGATTTTTGACGTCCTTGCGTTTGCGTGACATGAGCATCTTGGCCCAGTACATCTTGGTGATGTGGTCTCCCGCCAGCACCACCCTATGCGGCCCGTCCTTGAAGCAATCAAACTGGAGCATAAAGCACTTGAAAAACAAGCACATCGGTCGGTGTACCGGTCGCGGTTGAGATGGTACATGTTTTTTTATGTGCAAGTCGCAAACTGCACAGTGCATGCTGTACATGGGACAGCTCTGTTGCAACCTCTTCCAACTCCTCCGCCACAGCTGCGTTCTGGCACTCTTTTACAGACTTCACAGCTGCCGCTGCCCAGTTTAGAGATTTCACCAGCCCTCCCAATTTCTTTGGGCTCGATACTCTTGACCTTGAGTGGATCAACCTGTACACAGCCTCTTCACAGTCCTTATCTTTCATCACCTTCAGTTGCTTCGTGCCGCGGTGCTTGTTCTTGGATACGTAATAAACATTGATATAATACGCAGTGCTCCGCTCAGCGTTACTTCTTTTTGGTTTGTCCCACGCTTTCACTTCCTCGATCAACTTTAGCCATTCAGAGTCTCCTAAAGGGGCGGTAACCCTGTTTGTCCCGCAACCACTGGCATACCTGAAGTGCAACTCCATCCTTGCCCACCTCTAGCAGCTCTTCCTCCGTGCACCCCTTCTGTTTCAGCTTACGACGTCGACCCACCCTTTTTTTCCCTTTCTTCTTGCATTTCTTGCTTTTCCTTGCCCTATCTCCTTCCTCTTCGTCCTCTTCCTCGCCGCCCGCTTCCTGAATATCGGCCTCTTGCTCTTCCTCCTCTTCGTCCACTTCCTTTTTACCTTTCTCCCCATCCTGGCTCAGCTTACGCTTACGACCCACCTTTTTTTCTTTCGCTCCCTTCTTTCCTTTCTTCCTTTTCCTCACCCTATCCCCTTCCTCTTCGTCCTCATCCTTGCCGCCCGCTTTCTGAATATAGGCCTCTTGCTCTTCTTCCTCTTCATCCTCTTCCTTCTTACCTTTCTCCCCATCCTGGCTCAGCTTACGCTTACGACCCACCTTTATTTCTTTCGCTCTCTTCTTTCCTTTATTGCTTTTGCTCACCCCATCCCCTTCCTCTTCGTCCTCATCCTCGCCGCCCGCTTTCTGAATATGGGCATCTTGCTCTTCTTCCTCTTCATCCTCTTCCTTCTTACCTTTCTCCCCAAACTTGCCATCGTTCTGCCCGCCCTTCCGCACGGCAGCATCTCCCACTTTGCCTGCTGTGACTTTCTTCTTTTTGCCTCGCTTTCCACTCCGTGACTTTGCCTTTCTCCGCTTGCTTCCACTCCGAGACTTCGTCTGATTGTCTTCCTCGTCGTCCTCTTCCTCATCCTCCTCTTCCTCATCGTTCTCGTCCTCGTCGTCCTTTTGTGTCCCTCCCTCCCTCCCTTTTTGGGGCTTGGGTAGTGCCTCGTCCTCCTCTTCCTCATCGTCCTCTTCCTCGTCGTTCTTTTCTGTCCCTCCCTCCCTCCCTCCCTTTTTGGGGCTTGGGTAGTGCCTCGTCCTCCTCTTCCTCATCGTCCTCTTCCTCATCGTTCTTTTCTGTCCCTCCGTCCTTTTCGGGGCTTGGGTAGTGCCGGGTGGCGTACCTGGCTAGGCCTCGCGCGTTCCTCGTCCTCCTCTTCCTCGTCGTCCTCTTCCTCGTCGTTCTTTTGGATAGGCCTCGCGCGTTCCTCGTCCTCCTGTTCCTCCTCTTCCTCGTCGTCCTTACCTTTCTCCCGACCATTGCCATCCCGCCCTTCCCCACGGAAGCATCTCCCGCTTTGTCTGCTGTGACTTTCCTCTTGCTGCTTTTTGTTAACTTTGCATTTGCTCTCGCCTGCTCCCCCTTCCTATTCCCCTTTTTGCTTCGCTTCCTTCTACTCCGTGACTTTGCCTTTCCCCGCTTGCTTTCACTCTGTGACTTTGCCTGATTGTCTTCATCATCGTCCTCTTCCTCGTCGTCCTCCTCTTCCTCGTCGTCCTCCTCTTCCTCGTCGTCCTCTTCCTCGTCGTCCTCTTCCTCGTCCTCCCTACCTTTCTCCCGACCCTTGCCATCGTTCTTCCCGCCCTTCCTCACGGAAGCATCTCCCGCTTTGTCTGCTTTGACTATCCTCTTTGTTAATGTAGATAAATACTGCACGTGTTTGTCATGGTTAAACTTTATTAATAACGGTCAAAGCCAGCTGCCGGGCTTCGGTTAAGCTGTTTTATTTTGCTCAGGCTTTTCTGCGGCAGTTTCTTTTGCCTCTTTTATTTTGCGTTGCGGCTGCTGCCTTCTATTACAGTGCTTTGCTTTTAACTTTATTAATTTCCAATTTGCCTTTCGCTTTCCCTTTTTCTGCCTTTATTGGAAGATTAGTACTTTCTGAATTTTGGGGACTTGCTTTCGAAGTTTAATGTATCTTTTTATTCACAATTCGTCTCGTTTACGATTTTCGTTTTGTTTTCCCTCCCTCCCCCCCTTTTTTTAGTTATTCTTTTGGCCTGGGTAGTGCCGGGTGGCTAACTTGGCTAGGATAGACACGGCGCGTGTCGGCTTTGTTTCTTTCTTAATAATCCTAAACCCGCTGCGGCGTGCGGCTTACATTTTTCTCTTGCTCCCGGCATGGGCCAAGCCGCCTCTATCTGTCCATTGTCTTATATATTAAATATCGGCTTTCGATCTTATGGTTAGAGTTTAACTTTGCCTCTGCTGTCGCCTGCTTCCCCTTCCTATTCCCCTTTTGTCCCGCTTTTGCCTCCGTTTCCCTCCACTCAGTGACTTTGCCTGATTGTTTTCCTTGTCGTCCTCTTCTTCGTCCTCTTCCTCATAATCCTTTTCCTCGTCGTGCTGTCCCTCTTGTTGTCTTTCCTTTGAAGTAGGCAACAGTGACCCCAGGCATGCCACTGGAAGCACAAGTTTGGTGGAGTCATTAGCCAGCCTAACACACACGTACTGGTTAGGCGAAAAGTACACAAAAGTGCATATGTTGCTTACAATTGCAATCTGTCCACTGTAGACTCCGCATGCTTCCTGCTCTGCCAGGTCAGTAATCACGACTCGCTCATTCAAACTTGGTTGCCACGAACGGAGGGGGAGAAGTAGGAAGAAGTAGAAGAAGAAGAAGAAGAAGAAGAAGAAGAAGAAGAAGAAGAAGAAGTAGTAGTAGTAGTAGTAGAAGAAGAAGAAGAAGAAGTAGGAGAAGAAGAAGAAGCAGAAGAAGAAGAAGTAGAAGAAGAAGTAGGGGTGGGTGGAGGAGCCGAAATTTGCATTAGTTGTAGACCATCTTAGCAAAGTCCGGCAAGCTGCTTGTCTCCTACTAACTCCGCCAGTGTGCCGAAAAACTCCAGAGACTTGATGACACCCGAAGCAGCTTCTTCACCCAACACGTTTGCTAAAGTTGTGCCTTCCCGTACCCGCTGCATGAGCGGGGCCAGTACCACCAAGTACCACGTCCGCAGGTGGATGCCGTCCTCAGTGCGAGGTAGTGTTATGTACCGAAAACCTTCCCCGGGACTTGCAATACGAAAACTGTCACTTTCTCTTCCAGCCTGATCACGAACATCCTGTGGAGTCGGAATCAGGTACCTAATATTAACATGTTTACAGTTACTGTTACAAACAATGATGGTAACGAATAATGCTTATTCACAGATCGGTCACGTGTACCCACCTTGCCCAGTCGCTGGTATCTAGGCGGTTATGCAGCTCCCACAATGCATGATTGTAGTGCTGGCGTTGCTCAGGCAGAAATCTCCTTACGCCTGCCGAGCAGGAAGGGGAGGAAGGGCCGGAGGATGAGGAGGAGGGAGAAGAGGAGGCAGAGGAGGATTTTTGATCATGCTGTAACAGTTTGTACAGTCGTTTTCTCAGAAAACACACGCCAACCAGTGGTGGCCTCTTCCCGCCTCCCCGAATTTCCCAGACATTGCTCTTCTGCATATATAGTCACACGTGCGTATCCCGTAGATTTACAACGCTAGACTATACTCATATTCACCTAACTGATTTAACACACAGCAAGCAACAGTGTTAACACCAGCTTAATATGATGATTTCACGTTGTGATACCCACCTGCGGCATCTCATCCAACAATACACGTGGTGACGCAAGTAACTGCAGCAGGAAGGCAAGCATATACAACGCGCTGTCGCAGCCCTTCCTCGGACTTGGTACCTGCGCGTACAATCCAGCGAGACATCAAGATCGGTGTCCCACACGCATTGCGCTGCAGTGTAACAATTTGGCACAGTCTCGGTTTGCATATGGGAGCAGAGGTACCAGCACTTGTTTGCTCGTGAAACTGGCGTCGTGTTGTACCTGTCCAATGTCTACCGGAAATCTACGGAATTCTTCTTGTAGCTGGTCATCCGGACACACGTCACCCACACTGGCGGTGTGAAAGTCGGCGTAAAACAATCGTAAGCGCTTCCCATACACTTGTCGGTTTGCATTCTGATGGTAAAACAACAACATCCATCGTGCAGGGTAACCATGTACACCGGCATCACCACAGTCTTGCCCTTCTTAGGTCTACCAGCCACACAGATACATATGAGCTTGGTCCAATTGTCACAGCATCTGTACCTGCTAGGCTGCCAGTACCGCAACGAAAATTCTGTAGCCTTTTCAGGTTCTTGGATGAGGTGTTGGTGCAAGTCAGGTGGCAACAAGAGGAATTCATCATTTTTGACATCGTTCGTACCAAGGCGTCCTAAGGCCCACTTCATCACGTCCCTGTGAACTTCTTGCGTGTGTTCCTTGATTGCCTATCAACACCCACCACAGTACACCGTAGAAATCACTGTCATCACATTGTGGGAAAAGACCTACATGACAGCGATGGTGGACCTAGACATAGACGTCCGCGATTGTCGCTGCGGGCCACTTCTCCCCGAAGTAAGCATGGTCGTTGTTTGGTAGAGGGGGGTTGAAATCATGAGCGGTGGTCAACACCACTCAAGCGTAGACTGAGCACGATCCCAAGGGCAACTCGAAGTCAGGCCAGACGATGAGGACCCGGCGGATTCGAGAGTGGTAGCTGCTAGCAGAGTGGTAGCTGCTAGCCTCAGGGAAGTTTGAGCAGTTGGTCCAGCGAAACTAACATCAATGAGTGCATCAGGAAGACTCATATTAGCAGGACGCCACCAAACGCGTAGATCAGGATGCTCTCTTGTAGCATCTTGAAAGTGTAGATGGTCAGGTTCGATCTCGACGACTGCTCCACAGCGTCGAAGAAAAGTGACCAACATCTTCACATAATATGATAGCCCCTCCAACTACGGAACAAGTTCTTGTGAGAAAGTGGTAGGTAGCAGTATCGGGAGTAAGTAGCTGTTGACAACCAGGGCAGTTGATGCCAGTAGTAGGAATGCCAGACAAAGGGATTTGGGGCAGTCTGGCTAAGAGTGCAGCTTCGATCTCAGCGTCTCTGAGCGAAAGTTCAGGATTGAATGGGATTGTTGAGAATGGTAGTGCACGAGCTCCTTCTTGTGCAGCCGATAGCATTAGTGCAGGGAAAGCAGGACCATGTTGATCTCTTCCTTGCAGAAGCAGCCGATTGCGTAGTGTGGAGTAGATGGAGTGAGTAAATCTACTCTGGATGTGAGCAGGCGGGATGATGCCAGGCGTGAGCAGTGGCCTGATGCTTCTAGCACATGCTGCCTACAGTTCCTCACTCATGCTAGCTATCTCTTCTCGTGCTATCCCGGAGCAACAGGATCCTAGACGTTTGCTTACTAATGGAGACTTTCTCACTGACTCCTACAACTCTTTAGAACGGAATGGAGTTCCAATTACTGAGGGGTCTGTTGCGGGCAACAGGCTCCATATCTTCCTGGCAAGCGGATAAGTGATTGTGCCAAGGGAGGTAGGGGAGTACTGATACCCAGTCGGGACACAAAGCATCGATTAGTCAAGTTATCGAAGTGATGTAGACCCCGCATAGACAGATGAGGAGGCAGGACGCGCATAGTGTAACTCATTCTTCTTTGAACACACGTGTTGAGTATGGCAAAGCTGAAGCAGTTGATAAACCGGGATGAAGAAGTGCACGCGTTGTAGGAGCATGAGATTCAGCTCTTGCAAGAGCCCATGAAGCGACACCAAGTGCCATTTCTGCATGAGTAGATCACGTGGTATTGATAGCAGATCCAGGTTGAAGTGAGGCGATTTGTTCCGTTGCAGTGTCAGAGGAATGTGGATAGTATACCACACCTCCAAGCGTGTGCATGAAGCCACGGAAGACATGATCAGCATCAAGTTGAAGAAGTAACGGAGCTAAAGGAGTAAGGTGACTCGATACAAAAGTAGCGGCGGGTGGTAGAAGGAGGAGTAGTTTTGGAACTGAGATTTGTAAGTTTCCGTTGTCTTGTGCAAGCAGATACCGCAGTTTGCCATACGATTCAGCCACGTCGGAAGGAGAGCCGATGATGTTAAAGTCAAATGAGAGAAACTCCAACAGCGCTGCCAGAGATAGAGTTCTCAAAGATATGCTGAACGCTGAGTGTAAAAAGTATGCTTGCAAGGACACAGCCCTGTTTTGATTCCGCATTGAGATAGGAATGAGTCTAGAACAGAGCCATTGTATCTAATAAGAAGACAAGAGGGTTGTGAGTAAGCTCGAAAGATGATCCGCCAGATTAGTCGTAGCTGGGGAGTTTCGAGGACTCGTTTCAGGATAGCACTTCGATGTCGTAGATTGAACGCATTGACGAAGTCTACACTAAGCATAACATGATCAGGATGACTCCGCAGATGAGCATTCGAGCTATGAATGGCAGCCTCTGGTCCGCCTGGGAAGCCTACCCCAAATTGAATGCTGGGAAAGATGGTATGGAACTCAGATTGAACATGCGCGACTGCAATGGTTGCTGCCAGCTTGATAAGGGGTGAGCCTGTATTGATTGGGTGGGGAGGATCAGTTGGTCTTGCGTTATGGGATTTCTTGGAAGCAAGGACAGGTGCAGCGTAGAGAAACATGCGTTCTATGGGCGTTAGGTCTCCATTCGCAATAGCACAAACGAGAGAATGTATGCATCTAAGACATTCTGGATCCTTAGATAATGCAAAGAGAATCTCTGAAGTGTACATGTAACCATAAAGTCCAGGTGAAGCTCCTGTGCACTGTCGAAGCAGTGCCGGCGGGATAGCTTCTTTCTCTATGATGAGTATCTTCTTCTTCTTCTTCTTCTTCTTCTTCTTCTTCTTCTTCTTCTTCTTCTTCTTCTTCTTCTTCTTCTTCTTCTTCTTCTTCTTTCTTCTTCTTCTTCTTCTTCTTCTTCTTCTTCTTCTTCTTCTTCTTCTTCTTCTTCTTCTTCTTCTTCTTC